>JAPYZJ010002301.1:0-32181 GCA_030522765.1 Ophioninae sp. B BG-2022a
AAAAAGAGGCAAAGGGGTATGTATGGAAAAATGTGCAAAAATCGATGGTCCAACTTTGAAATTCTGCCAAAAATCGAAAAATCATCGGATTTCAATGATGAAAAAAGCATTTTGTAGAGAAAATCATAACAAAGAGATTGAGCACAGAGTGGAGTGCCAAATCCTGAAGGAAAAAGAGTTATCGATGATTGAGTGAAAAAACTTCTTTTGCCCCAAAATGCAAAAAAATTTTGTATTTTTGATATTTTTCTTAATGGTCTATTTTGATATAATTTTATCCCCTGCGCACGAATCTGCCATCAAGTTCGTTCGAAACCCAAAATTTTCATGGGAAAAACGTGAAAATCCTATTTTTAGAAGTTTTTCGTGCATTTTCTCCTCTATTAGTTTGCTAAAGTGTACTATAGTTGTCTTTATTTGCCTAATGGTATGACCAAGACATAAATATATAATGTGCCTCCCCCTTCTCTCTTTATCTCTTCCTTTCTTTGACTATGCAGATTTGGAGGTATCGCGTGCGAAAACAAAGCCCGCGCCGCGATAGTAGGCGATTCAATAACGCGAGTCTCTATTACAACGAGGGCTCCAGTTAGAGAGTTGAAAATGATGCCGGTTGGAATTGATTCTCAGGGTCCCTTTGGCATTCCCGCATCTCCGATTCTCTCTGCTCGGCGAAAACGACCGATCGGTTAATCACCGCTCAGCTCGCGCACGCGTATGCGAGAGAGAGAGAGGGAGAGAGAGAGAGAGAGAGAGAGAGAGAGAAACGCTGGCTCGCTCCCTCCCACTCCCCTCGCCGGGCTCAATTAATCTTACCCAGAATGCAATAACTGTCCAATCTGCCCCCGTATGGCTGCGTCATTGAGTGTCGCGAGCGCCTAAAGCTGCGAAGGAGCCTCGTTATGCGCTTTACCAAATTATCCAGAGGGAGGCAGCCGGAGGAGAGCTGGAAAAAAATTCCACGTCTCTCTCTATAAAACTCCACATCTCTTTGTCTCTCTTTCTCTTGTTCTTCATCCCTTAAAAGTACGCCATACCTTGATGAGGCGTGGGTGTGTGGATGTCGAGGGCTGGAAAATCTCGAGCTTGCAGCGGGAACGAGGAGCCGAGGAATGTGCCGGTGGAGAAATCGCATCCCGGAGAAGCTTCGGGAACACTCGGGGAATTGGGGGATGCAGGGGGTAGTGAAAATATATTGGACCGTTAAGGGTGGGGCAGTTTGCTTAAATGGCAACGAGACTTTACCCGCCACAAGGTTCAAGCTCGACCCGAATTACTACAAACCCGAGATACGTGAGCTTTCTCTTTCTCCCTCTCTTTGTCTGTCTTTGTCTCTCTCTGTCTGTCTGTCTCTCTTTGTGGAGTGACGAGACTCTCGGACACTCGAGCGCGACCACCCTCTCAGCAATGAATTCTCCACAGTCGTTTGTTACTCCCGATGATCAAACACGATCCGACTCAGTAATTCACGCAGCGGAATTTTGATTGCGAGTCGATTGATTCTCGGAGGAAATAATGAGTGTACTTTCCTATTTTTTTTATTACGGAATTCCGTCGATATGCTTTATATCGTGGCTGAAACGGTTTTCTTACAATTGGACAATAGTGGGTATGTTTACATTTCTGGGTGACCGATGGAGGGTAGATTCGAAAGCGTCCAAGTAGTGGGGCTCCTTCATAAAAACGCTTTGGACAGACCATGTTTGTCTGATATGGTCACGCACGAACGTAATTCGCCCAAAAACACGTTGAAAAAAAAACGCGGTTTCTGAGATTGAATTAGGATCACTTACTTAGTTTATCCGGTAGAATCGTGTACGGCGAAAACTTCGTTTGAGAATAGTCGGAGGGTAGATTTTAACGCGAATAGATAACGGCTAAGGTCTCCCAAGATGATCCGTGCAGAAAACGTTGCACACCTACACATGGTCACGGACGAATGATTTTTAGCCGAAAAATGGGTAGATTGAAGACTCATTTGGGCAAAAGTAGCGTTTGGGCCGCGATTTCGACAACGTAATTTTTTTCGGACGAGGCTTCTGTTCGGGCACGTACACCCACCAATCGTACCTGGTCGAGCTATACCGATAGACCGATCCAACGGAGCGTAAAAAATTCGGTAAAGATACACGTCTGGGGCCGTTTCCAGATTAGGCTATGAAATATGCGGTAAGCGTGCCTTGGAGATGCCAAGTGATTATTAATAGTGGAAAGCGACTGGACCACTCTCTAATGATAAAGATTCACATATCGCGTGGGTTCTTTGCTTCAACGCCTTCTCCACAATGATTTTCTACTTTCCCCGTACATGCCCTTACCAAGTCTGTTAATCATGAGAGACCAAAAAAAGAAAACATGTGAGCATTTTATGAAAAAGCAATTTTTCAGCAACGAAGGAAAGTATTTCCCCGATCCGCTCCCGAGTTCGGGAAATGTATGTAAAAGAGTTGGGGATGTGTGGCGGGATGGAAATTCCAGCTGGAATAACCTCTTTCGGGCAAGCCAGGTCGGCAAATTTATGTGCATGCAAATGATGCATTACGAGAGTGTGCGCAGTAGGAAAATGGCGAGTGGTTAAACTTTTGTGTTTCGCCTCGATGGGAATGAAGGAACGCAAATGAATCATCTTCTACAAATGGTAACAGCGTTTATTCGTTTATAATAATGACAATAATTATTAATAGCGAGGACTAATTACAATAATTACATAATAATCAATGATGAAACAATAAGTAGTTTGGGGGAGGGGGTGAGATCGAAGTCAACAAATTTCATTTTTATTTTCCTTTTCTTTTCTGTTTCTCACGATACTTTACGTGAGATAACTTTTTTTCGCTCTCCCTCTCTCCCTCGTTCCTCTCACTTCTAACGTTTATATCTTATTGATGTTTATACACGTACAACGTAAAGCTATCGCGGATACAAGAGTCGAAGAACAGTGCGCTTTATTTACAAGTTGCTTTCGATTTTTCATTTTTTTTTCCTTTTTTAAAATTTTTCTTTTTTTTCTCGTTTCCCGTCAAGACAAAGTTCGTCGTTCAGTCCCGTCGCTCTAGTCTTTCGATTTCCGAAAATAAATACGATTTTCCTTGCGGAATTGCGTCGATGATAAGTTTTCCTCAATGAGAAAAGAAAACGGCGGAAAATGATGAACGGTTGGGTTTGTTTGGGTTCGATAAAAAGAAGTCAATAAAAAAATGGTAGAAGGGTGGGTAGTGGAGAACGGTGGTGGTTTGGGGAGGGGGGAGGACGATTGAAGAAATCCAGTATCAGCTACAACCTCTTATTGGAGCATCGTTTGATTGGGGCTGGAAAGATTATTAGGAGTGACGACAACAGTGGCGATCGATGCCCGATGCCCACCAGCAGCCCCGATCTCCGCGTGCTGAGTTTCACGATGCCTTCGCAAATCGACCTTGCGCTGAAAAGCACGACCGCAAAGATCACAGGCGAAGGGCTTGAAGCCCGTGTGCTTTCTCGAGTGGGTTATAAGATTGCTGCTCTGCGAGAAAGCCTTGCCGCACACCTGACACTTGTGTGGCTTTTCACCTGTGAACCGAAAAACAAAACCGTCAAAAACGTGATAGTGATGATAAGAGAAATGATACAGAAATTTCAGACGGATATAACATTTTTTTAAACACGCCTATAACGGATAATCAAATATTCATTGCCTCTTAAGGATTAATTCCAAAATTAAAATTGAAGAAAAACGAAAAAGTTGAAATGAAAATTAAAACGAAAAATAAACAATTGGATTCGTTGTAAAACAAGTGCGACCAAATAATGACGATGATTTTTAGTATCTTGCAATATAACATATTTAATTAATATAAATGGATAATATTGATATAATTATGAATACAATGATTTAATAAAACATTCATAATTTTGTAACAATATTAATACATGTTAAATAATGTTATAATACTATTATTGAAATTCTACATATAATTATTATATTCGATAATTATTTTCAAACATTTAAAGGAATTAATTCGAATAATATTCAAATAAAAACGATGCCTATCGCGAATACATTTTTTATTATAGTTATTATTGCACACAAGACTCTACTGGGGCTCGTCCAGTAGAGTAGACACGAAAAAATCAATTATCAACGATGCATCTTAGTATTAATAATCTAAAGAAGGATTTTACATTTTTCATCTTGCAATAATCGATAAGTTCAGAAAACCTGAAAAATGTATTAATTCTCGGCATCTGTGATTTTCGTCTTTTTTTGAACCCCTGTAATAAGGGGTGGGCTAAGATGAAGGCAAATGTCTCGAAATCTGCTTTTGGAAATCGAAAATCGGTAACCCGGATCATCCGATCACAAGATATCCTATTTCTTTCTCCCAACCAATCAGTAACGAAACAAGAACTGTTTTCGTTAACTAAAGCCGGTGCCTGGAATACGTGATATCGGGGACCGATGAAAACGTCTCGTTTGGCGTTTCGGAAGTCGAAATCCAAGTTATCCAGGAAAACTATCGAGTATCGGAGATTCGTTGGCTAAAGGAAAAGTAGAGCTGGAGTTAATTCGAAGGAGTCTCTCAAAGTGGTGGCCATGAGAATCTCGCAACACTCCATATCGAATCCAAGCAGGTGCTCGATTTCCTACACAGGCAACGACGTATGAGGATGAAGAAGAAAAAAAAAAGAAGAAAAAAAAACGAAGGGAGAAAGAAAGAAAGAAAGGAAAGATGGAAGGAGGGATGGTATCGGTGATGGTGGTGGTATCGGAGATGCGGGGCACGCCCGGTCAAGATTTCCTCCCAAGCGAGAATCTCAGCTGAGCGGATCCGCGGGGGAGGGTAGTTTCGGTGGAAAACAGGGGTTGCGAAGGAGAGAGAGAGAGAGAGAAAGAGCTCGTATATTCGTTGTAAGCTTTTGCCAGTGGGATTTCAGCGGACCGAGAGAGAGAAACGAGAACATCGAGAGGGAGGTCGAAAAGAGAAGCTTTATCTCGCGAGGGGGTAAAACGAGAGCTCTGATTGGTGGCCAGGGGCGGCTCCAACCCCTAAAGTTGCCATGGCAACCGCGGATACAACCCGGCGGTTCGAGCTCTCGATCTCTATCTCTCTCTCTCTCTCTCTATTTTCCAGTCTGGGCTCCTTGGCAAGCTCCAACAGCACCCTCGTACTACCCTTGTCCACACTGGCATGGTTTCCACTCGGTTCGTACACCCGGAGAGAGAAAGAACCACCCGACATTCACCAGCATCATTCTCCACGATCCAAAACGAGCTCGAGACGACGAGAAAGAGGACAGATTTTGACGATACAACTGCGTTCGTTGTTGACCACCCCGAACATCACGATGCCCTCCCAACATTGATGGAAAAGAGGGACCCGGAAAAACCGGGCGGATCCATAAACAACTCGTTAAACGAACCTTCAATCTCGTTGATGATACGTCCTGTATGTCCACGCTGAGCTGTATCTCCATTTTTTTTGGTTTCAATATTTTTTCTTTTTTTTTATTCGCTTTTTCATCATTCTCTATTTTATCGGGAATTGTATTTTTTTTTTATGTGTTTTGAGTACTATTAATCGTGTACGGTTGAAGCGAAATGGTCTTGAACGAAGACGAGTTTAAAATGAAAATTTACGTAGTCAATATTTACCTGACTTGTAAAAAAGTTTATATTTATTTGTAAGACCGATTTATTCATTAGTAGTTTTAACATCTGGCTTATAAATAAATTTATCGGTTAGATGGAAGTAATAAATATATTTATAAATGACGCTAATTACTTAAAATATATTCTGCCTTTTTACATGAACGTTAAAAATTCTAGTTCAGGTGGTTGTTATATATAATTATATATATTTAAAATGATTTTAATGTATTTCAAGATTGTATTTGTTAATCCTGACAAACCTTGCATCAATATCTTTATTCACAATCTCATAAAAAATCTATGAAAATAGCCTTTTTGTCGAAAGCTCTAATTAGAATCCTGCTTTAAATAAAAACCATGAAAACTGGTACTCAGCTCATTTTCCATAAATACGAAATAACGAATTTGAGCTTCAACAACAAATAATAACTCAAGGGGTAGAAAATGCCAACAAAAATTTCATCATCCACTGGAAACTTCACCATCAGGATTTCCTTGCACGGATTCATAATAATTATTTGTTTTCTTATTAAAACGCATATTTACTTTTCTGCGAGCATTAAAAAATAAATAATGATGTTTACGTAGAGAAAGTACTAATTGGATCCAAACGTCGATTCCATTGATCTTTAACCTTCAATCCTGCAATCTTGTCTTTAGCAGGTTGGCGATTTTTCAAGCCGAGATATCTGGGGATTTGTCTAGTCCGGGATAAAATTTATGAAAGTCTTATGAGGAATCGGTAGGAGGTTCGGCGACGATTCCCGGTATATCGAATTACCATTAGGGTGCTGGGGGACCGTCGGGGTGCAAATCCCGGGCGCAAGCGCCGCTCCGTTAGAGTAGAAAAAGAAAAAAAGAGAAAAAAAAAAGAAGAGCCGAGTTTCCGAGGAGGAAAATCATTGGTACGTGAGACGATGAGGGTGTAAAGGTGTACGTGTGTTCAAGCTCTCCGGAATTTACGGGCTCGTAAAAATCAAGAACCGTCCGAAGCTCGCACCGAGGTTGCCCTATCGTCTTCATCCCCCCGATCTGGTTCTTCTACCCCTCCTCCTCCTCCTCCTTCGACTAATGCTCTCCTCCAACCTCTCCGTTTCTCTTTCCCTCTCTCTTTTTTTTCCACTTTGCTCGCTTTACCGTCCAAGCTATTCCGCTCACGTACTTTCCTCTCTCTCTCTCTCTCTCTTTCTTCCTCTCTGGAAGCTCGTTCGTACGCGTGTATACGAGATACAGAGACGAACGAGGATGTGCAGATAGAACTTTCGTCTTCGAGTAAATAATGCGACAGCCCTACCCCGTGGAAAGGGGTGCGAAGCAAAAAAAAAGAAAAAAAAAAAACAAAAGATGAAATTACGATGAGAAAAAAATGCCAAGAGACGTTTGATAAATATCGCGTTTGGATATATTCGAAAAGAAACCGGGTTTTCGTCGGGCACGAGAAATAGAGGGAGGAGAGGGTTGAGAGCCCCTGAAACTCAAGACGCCATTACAGCCTGCCGCCGCCCCTAAAAGTATATTAAACTCGGTGAAATCTTGAGGGTTCCTCCTCCCTTTTGTTTCTCCACCCTCCTTGGCCTCGATCTTATCTCGTCCGCAGCTCGACCGAAGCAAACTCCGGACTGCTCTCTTTGATCGCTTTTCCCAACGACGTCAACCCCCATCCCCCCTAAACATCGTCCTCGGGTGACTCCTCGAAACTTTTGCAAATTTCGGATTCTTCCGTGGAGATATTGCCGCGTGATTACACCCCTACCGATCAGGGGCGAATCACTTGAGGAAATGAAAATTCGCGTTAGCGCCGGCTCAGCATAGAGATTATTAATAATCCTGAGATTAACACAATTATAAAGCACTTGCGCCTGTTTTTTTTTTCAACGTGGCTCATTTGTCGGACGAGATAAAAGGAAAAAGACACCGGTCGAAAATTCGTTCGATTTCGCATAACTCAACGATCTAAAAAAATATATTTTATGTTTTTGGAATTTATTTATGTTCCCGATTGGTTTTACTAATAAAGTAATATCAATGTCGATGAGAGAATTTCATGAATGTTTCTAGTATTAAATCTGAAAATTTGGCAGTTATATCAAAAATGATTATAAAAAATATGATATAGTTTTATAATATTTATAATAATATAAAAAATAATTAATATGTATTTTATGATACTAATTATTATATAAAACCAGATAAGAATGATAATTGATGTAAAACATAGTTAATATATATATTTTATAATGATAATTATTTTAAAACAATTTACATTATCTTAACTTATTTTTAATAATTTACGTATATGCCTACCACTATATCAGTATAGTTATTCCAATGAATAAAAAACAAACGAACCAACCCCACCCACCGAGACCAGACCTCGACATCGTCTCGGAAAATTGTCTACCGCAGAACCAACCAGTAGGAAAAACACATCCGGTTATTGACAGTATCCAGAATCGAGCAGGGATTTTCTAGGCGTTTTCGTGCCTGGATTACCGAGACGAGAGATGTTGAGAGGCCGTAGGTAAATATCAGAATCCCGGATGACGTTCTATATCGCGAGGTATCGCTGGGATGCGCTGTCCGCGAGGCTGTTAACGCGTACACGAGTCTCAGAGGACCGGACCGATTCTCACTCGATATCGCGATGTCCGATGTATATTTACTGTTTCCGTAACACGGATAGAATTCGAGGGAGGTTGCGAGGGCTTGCTCTGGGACTGGACAGTTGCGAGGCTGTTGTCGTCAGTCTGTGTACCGTGAGGGAACCAAAGAGAGAGAGAGAGAGAGAGAGAGAGAGACAAAAAAAAAAGACAAAAAAAATCGTTATTGGTTCCGAGTATGGCGTTCCCGAGAGCATCCACGTGTATACGAGGATCGAATGACCCAACGCACACTCGACACGTTCACTTGACTATACACGAAGCTTCGACAGGTTCGCTCCTCAAGCGCAATTTGTGGTCTGCCGTGGGAACACTCGCCAATAATGTTCCGGCCAGTGTCGCGAATTTCGATGACTTGTACGAGAACTGGCCTCTCAACGGCCTTCCCAGTGGCGCAGGGGGATGATTATGATTTTTCGAGGGGGCTTGATGGCTCGAATACTCGAGGATGGGAACAGGGAGGAGGGAAACATCAGCGGAGTAATGGGATACCACTGAGCTAAGTCGTTTAGCTCCTTGGTGCGTTCAGACATCTCTCTCTCTCTCTCTTTCTATCTGCCTCAGTGTATATACATAGCGGCTCATTGTGGGGAAATTATCTACGACTCTGGAGCAATCTCTCTCTCATCCCTCTGATCGAGCCAGGATGGATGGCTATTAAATTATTACGGCGTCGATCACATTTAGGAATCGTGACAAATCCGATCTGGCGAGAGCGAAGGAGAGAGAGAGAGAGAGAGGAGGGCCGTAGATCTCCGTTGTGGCTCCCCGCGAGGCAGCTAACGTTTCACCGACAAATTGACGAAGAAGGATTTTCGCGAATCGGGGAGAGTGTACGGAGCGACGGTATCGATGTACGTCGATGGGGGGACGAGGGCGCGAGCATGATTCGCGTCGATATTCCTGGGGATGTATAACCGTAAGTCTGAGCAGAGTAGTGCGGAGTAGTTTGTGAAAAAAGTGTATTTTTTTAACCTACGATAATGGAAATTCAACTCCGGTTTACTAAGACCGAATTAGGATCACTTTTACAAACTGTCGGGGAGAAGCGTGTACGGCTGAGTTATTTATTTTCAATCGTTGAGGGGTGGATTTTAAAGCGAAGAGATAGCGGCTAAGGTCCGACAAGATGACCTATAAAATATGTATTGATTCCTCGATAGTGGGCGAAGATAAAGCTTTATTTCCCCAAAAACGGGTAGGAGACGAGTATCTGTTTTTAGAAAAACAACATTTGGGTGGAAAAAAAAAACGATTGCGCCATGATTGGGAAATTAAATGAGTAAAAAGTGTTTTTTTTTCGAGATGGCAGGCGATTATTAACAGTGGAAACAACTGGACAACTCGTTAATGATGAAACGTCACAATTTACATTACGCGGTTCGCGTGTATCTGTTTTCAACGGCTTCTTCCAAATAGCTTTAGGGTTTCAAAGTGCGCCGTCATCAGTCAGGCAGTAAGTCCGCACATTTTTTTTTAATTCCGAAGCTCGAACCGATGGTAGGTCCAAAAGATTCGCGGGACCGAAGTAACGAGACGTAACGAGTCCCCACTAGGAGCAAGCTTTACCTACGGGCGATCTGCGGGCTTGTTCTCCGGACCCGAAGTTTAAACAGCTTAGGAGGGATGTTGCGGCGGAGCTCTCGATGTCTGCGGGGTGGCACCGAGTCAGCCGGAAACCTCTAATAGCCCCGGGAGCGTTTCCTACACCCGCACGTAGCAATAGTGAGAGAGGGAGAGAGAGGAAAGGCAAGAAGATCCAGGAGTACGTACGATGGCGCCATACCTAGCATGGCACCAACCACTCTCTCGACAAATAATTCAGTGATGACGGCCTCGATCATAAATTTGGTCGCGAGTATTCTCTCAGGCTTCCATTTTCTTCAAGAATATTTGGGTATCGTTGGTAAAGAAGAAAAGAAGACAAAGCTTTGTTTTTATTGTGAGGTGCGAGCAGCGTTCGTCATGCTCCCCCTTTTGGACCCACGCGATCTCTTCTCTTTTGCCCGATGGATGGAAAGCTCGAGGGTTGTTGAACGCAACCTGCGCGACGGGTGACAGGTCGCAAACATTGCGGTCTCTTCCCACTTTGATACCCTCTCACACACACACACGATCGTGATCAGCGAACAGGTTCTGTTTGTTGTAAAAACATAGAAGGGTGGTCGAGCGTTCAAAAGCCCTGCGCTATGCGTTCTGATGCACGATGAATCTTGCCAGCCTCCCTTTAATCGATAACAAAGCCCAATAGAATTCGACGAGGATGAAAGTGGAAGCTAGTTTTGAACCGAATTTTCGTCATTGGCTTGAAACACCAATGGACCAATTTCGTCAATTATCTGGGCGAAGAAAAATATTATCAGAGTCCTTCGAGTGTTGTCCCGATGAACTCGATTCTTAACGGGAAACGAAAGGGCTCGATGTTTTCATTTTGGGCAGACTCCGGGCTTGAATCAACCACTCGTCGTTCTGTCGCTTCGTCACGGCTCCGAAAACCTCGCCGATCGTTCCAACTCGAATCAAATTCCAACCCCCCCCCCCCCCCCCCTCAGCCCCTTCGATACTTTCCATGCAATGAAAACTTATCTTTTTAGCTGGTTGTGTATGAAGAGAAAGAAAAGCCAGGTCGGGCGATATACGAATGTACCAGACACTGGTGGTGATGGGAATGGTCGGTGGTGGTGCACGAACAATATTTGCAGAGCTCTCGTTCGAGAGCTCACCCCTTGGCGTTGCACAGTGCTCACCGAAGGGGCAAAACCCACCTACCCACCTAATAATGATTTTACGTTACGCCACACGCCGTTCCCCGGGGAATCCTCCAGCTAGTGTGTAAGGTCGTCTCTGGTAGTGCCGCACCCTCGGCTTGCACATGGCCCGACACGATTCCTCTCGCTCCGAGCGGGTCTTTCCACGGCCGGCAGTTTGATTATCATTAGAAGCTCGAGTGTCGTAGTGACGAGGGAAAAAAAAAACGAAAAAAAAAGATAGGAAAAAAAACGACTCGAACATTTTCCTCGGATGTGCGGAAAAGTGTCGCGTGCGAACACGCGAGACGAGCAAGAAAGTAAATAAGCCCGTTGGTGAAACTGAACGAAACGAGGAAAATCAGCAGTCAGAGGATTACTCGTCGAATCAACTTTTCGTTTATACCCAAGATCCATTGGAAATGGAAAAGTAGGATAAGCGTCGAAGCGACAATGGACGCGATGCAAAACTGGACGGTCACCAGGAACATCGAAGCGAACGCGTACGTCGATGAATTTTTCATCCCCCTTGGCTGAATAATGAATTAAATGTTCGGGATACTGAAGCCCTCGTCGGGCCGGAGAAATATCCCGTTGCGAGGTCCCATAGGTTGTTAGGATAGGAGGGCCGACAAGTGACCATCGGTTTTGCTACGTGTGCCTCTTTTGTCAGGCTCCGCACCGACGATCACCGTGCTTGGCTATCAAAGAGAGAGGGAAAGGGAGAGTGAGAGAGAAACGACGATCGGGGGTAGGGGGGGGGGGGGGAGGGGAGAGGAAAAGAATGCGCACAGACACGAATGCACGTATATCGCTCAGGAGCAATGGAAGGAGGCAAAGGTCCGCAGGGCTTTGAGAAGAAACTCGTCGAGGGTTTGCTTTCCGGTATCCCGGAGAATCCTGGCGAAGGAGCCCGCACTCGAGTGAGATGGGGGATAGGACAAGGTGATAATTTGATAAGACATCGGAAGAGGCCCGTGTTACCATGGATACGCGATACAATACCTAGAGTCTTGGGAGTCGGACAAGGAGCGTTGAAGATTCAACCCTCGGTAGCTCCTCCCGGAAGATCTCCGGTCTTCCAGTGTCAAACCTTCCCACTCTTCTCTTTCCACCTATTTTTCTCTCGTCGCCTCTCCTCCACCTCCAAAGCTCTCCAACTCCCCTCCCCCCTTCACCCAGGTTACGTTTCCGTCGTATTTTTCGAACGAGGTATCGAGAGACAAACGACGACTTCCACCTGCCTCGGTGAGAGCCACGATTTTCCCCGCGAGATTCACGAGGATTCTCCATTTCCAATCGTATCTCTGTTTCTTTTTTTTTTTTATCGATTTCGATATGTCACAACAGGGTAACGGAAGTTCAAGGCGTGGGTGGATAGACACATCGTGGGGTTTGCCCGATCGGGAGCAATTGAGATTTCCGTTTTCTTATTCCCACGACTGACAGGGGATACGGATAATTCGCCAGGCAGTAAAAATCTATTCGAAGATTGGGGGGTTCTGGAAGTACGGTTACGAGGGCTGGGGTAACCCTGGAATTGGAGTGGGGGAAGCGCATTACGATTATTACCGCGGTGGGATGCGAGCTCGTGCCGCGTCAACCCTCGAAAGTTGTAGTGGATTTTTGGTAGTGCCTTGGCACACGCCACATGTGTTCCACGCCAGCGAGATAAATTAACGTACCAACGGGTGGCGCACTGACTCGGTCCAGACACGCTCGACTGCATTATTTATCCGATCGTGCACGAGACAAACTCGAGGGTGAGGAAGGATACGCTAATTGATCCTCGGGCTAGCTGGTCATCGGACTAAATGTCCAAGGACCGACCTCACGTTCGATTCAACGTATTTAGCAACGCTCGTTTCCAATGGATTTGCATAAACGGACGTATCGGTCAGCCCAATGGGTGAAACATTCCAGTCCTGGAAAAGTGATGCCTATCTGCCTTCGATTGATTATTTCGGACCGTCAGAGTGGCCGTTCAAAGTGTCGGGCCTAAACCTTATCGTGCCATGTTACGTGTCTCTAACCAGACTGTGGTTTCGCCATGTTGGATGTCCCGAAACAGGCCGGTTGTGCCGGATAATACGTCATAGACTGAACCATGGTCACACCTCGTGATATGTCTTAGAACAGACTATGGTCATACCAAAATGTACTCATGTCCAAAAAACTCGATTTGTTTAACACTAGGATGTGGATCATGCTATTGGGTTAGTTGGAAAGCAACATCGGTTTTTCCATAAAGCAAAACTCAAAATTTCCTGGTTGGAGTCCTGGAAGATTGTTTCTGGAACGTTCGACTTATCAACAAATTCTCGTTTTAATAACAATCAGGCTCAATTTATACTTTTATTTTTGAGTCAATGTTGACTAAGGATTTCATAAATTTGGTCAGCATTGGAGTGCCGAAAACTGACAATTTCCAACCAGCCTAATAGTTTTTTTGCGACCGATTAGTCATTGGGCCAAAAACAGGTGGAAAGTAATCAGAAAAGTCATCATTGAGTCGGTAGAAAATATCTCTTCTTATTTAGACCTTGGAAGATCCTGAACAATGATCGGGTCAATATTAGGGCGACGCAAAAAATTGTAGGCTAAGTCTATTCCCTTTTTTGGGACTCCATCAGAAACTGGCCCGGGGCCAAGGCCCAGAGCTAGAGAGTAGTCAATAAAAACAATTCCCTGATTTTTCCAGTTAAGTGAATCAACAAACCAAGCTGAAGGTCACGAAATCGGGTATTCGTAGTGGAATTTCATTCCGGGCTTTATTACGAAAGACGAAACTCACCAGTGTGAATGTAGGTGTGTTTCTTCATGTCGCTCTTCTGATGAAAGCGTTTCCCGCAGAATTGGCAAGGATATGGCCTGGTGTCGGAATGAATGAGTAGATGGGTGCTGAGGGTGCTCGATCTCTTGAAGGCTTTGCCGCACTGCTTGCACTCGAAGACTTTTTCCGCGGAATGAACGGCCCTGTGTTGGGTCAGGCTGATTTCGTGGCCAAAGGTTTTGTTGCAGAGTTCACAAGCGAAGGGTCTTTTACCGTTGTGAGATCTTCTCGCGTGTACCTGCGGTCGAAAAATCAAAAAAAGAAGGTACAGAGTTGAACGATAAAAAGGCGTTGCTTTCTTAGAAGAAAGAAAAGAAAAAAAAGAGAGAATCAGTTTTACCTCTAGGCCATGAGGAGTGCTGAACATTTTGTCGCATTTGACGCAACTGTAGACATCACCGAGGGGATGGGGATGATGAAGACCGTGGGTGGTCGAGTGAAGAGCCGGATGACTTGGATGAACACCGCGTAGAAGAGGATGAAGATGGGGGGGTAGAAGATGATGAGGAAGCAATTGGGGATGAAGATAGGCGAGGGGATGATGAGGATGAGGCGGGGGTGGAAGTAATCCGCTGGTAGACTGTAGATGCAACGGTGGTGGATAAAGGATAGCCTGGCAAGGATCTCTGGGTCCTCCAGCCCGGGAATTGCCTGGAGAATCCCGAACAGGCGAGGATTCGCAACGGCGATCATCTTCGTCGCGACGATGCTGAGGATTGCTATGATGATGATGATGATGATGATGATGATGATGATGCGCGGAGGGTGGATCGGGCCTGAGAAGAGCGGAAACGCTGAAACTGTCGCCCGATCGTCTGATAGGTGGAGGGCAAGTTGGCGGTGTACCACGGCTCGTCGAAACCGGTGACGGCGTCGAGTGAGTACGAGACGGAGGACTGGAAACGCTTGCTTCTCTCTCCTCCTCATCATCATCGTCATCATCCTCCTCACCCTCCACGTCAACGTCGATCTCTTCCTCGACTTCAACGTCGATCTCGGGGTCACGGTTGCCCAATGAGGCACTCGGGGAAACCGGACACGGGGAGTGTCTGACCGACGGAGATGGACTCCTCGTTGATGGCGATCCTACCAGCCTGCCAACGCCGAACGACAAGCCTTCTGCAAATGTCCCAATCCAATGAGTCCACTGTCGAGGCGCATCTGTCGGATCATCTCGGGCTATAAATTTGGGGGACCCTCCCGATCGGCGATGGATAACGGGCGGAGGCACAAACTCGATGCATCAAAGCTCCTGATTTCGAATGTACGACCTAACGGTATCAGGCGATTTTCAAGCGTTTGTCATCATCAGGAATTCGACTTTAGTGAACCTTCCAACCCTTATTGGCCTAGCACGGAGACTTGTGTATCATATTTATAATCCTTGCGGATGGAAAAGTGGCACGTGCCTGGAGTCGAGTTAGCAACCACTGGCAGGGTTGCATCAGCATCGATCAAACAACGATATTAACCGGCACGTGGATTGGACCTGATGGAAAAGTGATTGAGCTACGAAATTGACAATTCCATGATCAACTTTTTCATCGTATTCGAGGAGATTGAGAGAAGCTAACGAACGGAAGTTATCGTGACAGATGCTGGGTCTACAGGAAGAGAAGAAGCCTGCTTACGCAAATGGGAGATGGAGACTCGACGGAATGCGGTAAAAACTGGGAGCGGTGATAGGAAGAAAAAGCTTTCGTCTGTACTCCCGGGCCTTCTTCATCACCAGATGGCCGAAGAATCCTCGAGTTCTCGTCCCTCTCTCGCTCTCTCAGTGTCCGGGTTGCTGGTTCGCGACAGCCCGGATTTTGCCAGATTCTCGCGGTCCCCACACTTTCTTTTTTTTTTGTTTCTATTTTTTTTTTGCGGCAACATCTCGTCTCGTGTATTAATCCGCCGAGGACAAGACGAGAGGAAAGTTTTCGGGGTAGAGTTTGAAGCGAATGCAAGTCTGATGTTGGATGCAACGGTGGTGGTGGTGATGATGGTAGTAGCAGTGGTGGAGAGAAGAGAGAACGACCGGAGAAGCGGGAAGAACAATTAGATCGAGTTAACGGGCAACTTTAATCCTCTGTCGTCCATCAGTCGTTTACTGCGTAGTGATCTGCCGCTATTAAAGCGCCGTTATGCGCTTCAACCTTTTTTCATCGTCTCCGGAGCCTTTCTCTCCTCCCTGCTTCTCTGCTACTTCGTTTTTCTTTTTTTTTTTTCCTTTTTTTAATTTTATTTTTATTTTCGTCGCTCCTCGTTTCGTCGAGCTTTCTACGCGAGAGTTAATTTTCCATAGAGGGGAATCGGGAGAGTGGACCGGCTAATCCGAAGGAATTAGTAGGAAAGTATCCGACCCCGATGCTCCACGATCAATGATTCCGGAGGGTGTCCTCACCAGGAGCGGGTTGAAGAAAACAGAAAAAGAAAAGGGAACGGACAAACGCACTTGCTCGTGCTGGGCATTAACAATGGTCACGTGCCCGAGGTGCTGCGGATAAGCCGCGTATGTGGGAGCGTTTAACATGACAAGACGTTACTAATTCAGGGTAGGTACACTCGTCGACTAAGAGAGAGAGAAAGAGGGAGAGAGAGAGATGTTTATTTCGTACTCTGTAGCTAATGCTACCTAAGAGAGAGAAAGAGAGAGAGCGCCCGCGACAGTACAAAGGGACCGACCGAATCCCTGTGTGTTGCGCCTCTAATCTGCTCCAATTGGGGTGACGGCAAGCAACGACTGTGGCAGGGTTAGAGGAGGAGGTAGAGAGACCAAGACGCAACTCTTCTTTCTCTCTCTCTCTCTTTCTCTATCACCAGTAAAAATGACCAAGCCGAAGAAACCAAAGAGACGAAGCACGCTATATGACGCGTGCTACCATTTATCCCAATCATCGGACACAACCGGTCGTACTTAATGGCTGATAAATAAAAAGGAGGATAAAAAGAAAAGACGTCGGCGTCATCCGGGTCCGCGTATAGGAAGCTCCCGCAAGAGCGTTGACACAAAGACGAGCATTTGCGACATTGGTGAACGGAAGAAGAAGAAGACGAAGAAGAAGTGAAAATCGGTGTTGACCTACCGGTATAATTTTTGCGAAGGGCCGGAAGGCTCGTGATCTCGTTGACGTTACCAAAGGGCGCCCAGAGCCTCGGAAAGACCAGACGCACGTTGCATCCATCTGAAATCATCAACGACGACCCACTCGGTAAAACTTTTCCATCTGGCTTCCTCAGTCGCGGGAGTACGTCTCAACCGTCGGTGAATAGGGACTAGGGAAGGAAGAGAAAAAAAGGGAGCGAATTTCGTATTCACCTTGCGTGAGGGAGATCAAGCCTTCGGCTGGAGCGTCTTTATTAGAAAAACGGAGGAACCTCGCTTCTCGATTTATCAAGCAGCTCCGGGCTATTATCATCAGCCCTTTTCACCCTCGTACTATCTTCAACTTTAACCAACCTCCTACCCTTTGCTACTCCTACCCTTGGCTAACGTTGAACGAAAAATCGGCATGAAAATGGCCGCGGATTTGCTCGTACAGAATGGCCGACAAAAATGTCCTTTTAGTCTTGAAATCAATGCGTCACTTAACCTCAAAGAGAAATCCGTTTTGTTTGGTATCTTTCTCTCTCTCTTTCTCCGTCGCAGTCGGCGATCTGCAGGCGCGAATGCCGGGAAAATAAATGAAAGATAGAACGTACGTGTGCTCGAAGGAAAAAAAAAGTGAGAGAAAAAAGAAAACGGCACGTTAATCCGGGCAATAGAATCGACGGGATAATCTTGGAGAGATAGGGAGACGGGAGAGTGCGTTGGACACGCGAGAGAACATCGGCAGTTTGTATGCGCTTTCAGATTAGGTGTGTACGTGTGCACAAGAATCGTTGCACCGTCAGATAGAGAGAGGGGGTGGAGGGTGAGCGCGGTGTGCCGCAAAGCTATCTGCTCGTCGGATTATCGAGGGAATAAATCATATATATTTTCGTACGAAGGCAACGGGCAGGATCGACGATAACGACCGTAGCCGACTTCAGCGTGTATTTGCATGCGGACATTCGCGCCGTTAACCAAAATCCTTTTCTTTTTTTCTTCGTCGTTGTTTCTCTCAAAACGACAAATTTCGAGGTTATCTATTTGAACGAGCCTATGAGAAGGTTTAATCGCTTATCCCTGGTTGACCGAGATCGCCTATCGTTATCGGCAGAATCGTAAATCTATAAACTGCAAATCCAGCGTGATTTCTGGTTAGACACACCCTTGGAAAACGGGTGATCAACGGCAAGCCGTTTTATTTCGGCATGGTTGCGTCGTAGAACAATGAAACGCGATTGCACCTTTTTCATTACGGCGCAATTAGTCATTGATCGACGGTAGGTTGGATCGGAGCGATTGGTTTTTATCATTTTCGAGTAATCTTATCGGGCATGATCTCAGGTGGTTGAAAAAAAGAGAAATCTGGTGGACGTTTTTCGTTGCGAGTTTTTCGGGATCGTTAGTTAATCCGTATGGAATGTTATCCTAATTGGACAGGAAATGTCTGATATTGGGTGGAAAGAGCGAGATAACGGCTGAGCCGTGTTCAATCGAAGAGTTTAATTCCGGGTGAGAAAGGATCCAGCCGTCATTCACCTGGCAATTATGGCCGCGTTTCCAGCTTCGTATTATTTCGGTCGGCCGTTAGCCCGATTAGCTTGACGGGTTATTAGCGCGAAGAGAAACGTAGCTGGGAGATGTACACTTCAGGACGATAACGAACTGACCCGGACGTTCAATCCCCCTTTTCACCTGTTGAACGGTATCACAAGCTACGCACCTGTGCACGCAACCCCTCCGCGAATTCCTGCTTCCTGTTCAACCCTGTTACAACCCCGACCTTTCTTATGACGGCCCGTTCTCGAAATACTTGATTGGGTATGGGAATGACTATCGATGCACACAGGGGTTGAACGATGCAACCCCCTGCATCCCCCGACAAGCTAATAGGCAGGTAACGGATCCATTGATCACAGGGAGCGAAGTGAAGTATTTCGTAGGGTGAAAAATCGTTGATCGACGATTAACAGGTGGTGTGACGATTCTAGCTCGTTGGATTTTCAGATACAGATAAATCAGAAACGTACCGGCTTCAATTGGAAGTTGGCCGTGTTCCTGATGGGTCTCGTTGTTGTTGTTGTTGGTTTCGGTTTGATGCAACTGTTGATGGGATAGCGAGGAGGGTGGCTGTTTGGGTTTGACGACGCGAAAAGCCGATGCTTCGGCAACGCCGCGTCGTGAAAAATCCAACGGTCCAACACCGACAGGCGAATGTTGCTGCTGAACTTCCATCATCTTATCATCCGTTTCTTATCAGGGATAACCGTTCAGGAAGAACTGCGCCTTCTCGGGGGCACCCTTTGACACCTCATCAAACTCTCGTTTTCGCCGGTTTCGTTTCTCCGGAAGTCAATAATATCGATGTCGTAATTAATATTCGTTGTTTCTTTTCACCTTATCACAGAATCCAATCCGGCTTGATCGCACTGTATCTCGGCGTGGTATTTTTTCTTTTCGGCCGTAGGTTTTTTTGGAGGGGTATCACTTTTTCACGGTTGGGCTATTAGGAATCTCGACTGGAATGACGATTGGGTCAGGTATACTAAGAACTTGATTGTCTAACGCGCCGTTTTACGTCGTTCGGCAGCAGCGTGGTAGCATTCGCTTGACGGGTTACGTTTTTAAATGTATACAACACGCGGGTCGCGATCTTTCTATCCGTCCCGGAGACTCGGAGTACGGTTAGGTTCCCTGGACGAAACGAGGAGAACGAATGGTAGCCTCCGGATGCGGTTACGGAGTGAGGGCGACTCGGTGATGGGCTGTGAAACGAGGGGAGGCCCAGAAATCGTATGTGCGGGGAGGAAGAAAGAGACCGATGTACAACGTATTTCAGTTGCACAACGAGAACAACACATACGCCGGAGAAGAGAATCTCGAGGATTTTCGATCCAGGCCACGCCTTCGAAACCCCACTCGTTCACGCCCATTTTCATCCCCACTCGACAACAGTCTTCATTCGCGATGCCTCGATTTTCCACCCTTAACCCCTCTCCGCCTCGTTTTACTCACTCGATGAGTACACGTACACCAACCGGTCCCCCGAAAGCTCCGAGCTTGTGGAACACGACTCGTCTGCACCCACACACACCAAAGCTCTCGGATCAACCTCTCGTGATCCGATCGAGACTTCATTTGCTCCTATCCTTGCATACAACTTCTGGGCCCTTTTCATTTTCCTGATATTCTTTTTTTTGTTTTTTTTTCTTGCTTTTACGGACTCCGATTAACCGAGTCGTAGTTTGTTGCGCAAATCAGCATTTTATCGGTGGAGAAAGCAACTCCGGATCCACCGGTTAAGGCGTCGACGATGGAGTGAGAAAAAAAGGAATCTCGTACTGAGTACATCCAAGCGTGCCTGCGCATGTAGGTATCGCCTCCACTGGACTCGAGCTTCGTCGTTTCGGTGCAATTTCAGACTTACGGATTAATTGGTCCGTAATTATGTTTTTTACATTATTTGTTTTTTTGTTTTTAATGTTGTTTACGGTGTTCACGAAAAAAACTGGTGTTTATTTTGTTTGAAGTAAACTTGTTTTGTTTTTAGTATTTTTGTCGAGACTAGTTTTATTTTTGGTGTTTTTGTCGAAACTAGTTTTGTTTTTAGTATTTTTTGTAGAAACTCGTTTTATTTTTGGTGTTTTTGTCGAAACTAGTTTTGTTTTTAGTATTTTTGTCAAAACTAGTTTTATTTTTAGTATGTTTTCCAAAATTGTTTTTATTTCAGCATTTTTCAAAAAATATTCTGTATTTTAAATAAAATAAATATTATAAACCAACCTACTAGTATAAGAGCAAGACTACTGATATTTTTTTTGTAATTGATTTTAAATTATTAATATAAAATATCGTAACAAAAAACCAGATGATTTATGGTTTGTGTAAGAAAGATTTGCGAGGTAATTATTTTTTAAATATTTGCCTAACTGCGAGGCACTTATTTTTATCAGGCTTCGTTTCTACGGCTTATCAAATTTGTGTTTGGAATTTATAAATCAGCTTTCATCATTAAAAAAAAATCTTTTTTTTATTCATTTTCTTCGATCAATCAGGGAATCAATCGTTTCCTGTCTTTATGTGCTGGAAAGATAAAAAAAATAACGAAAACGTCCGGGGTGTTGATGGCAATTTGCATCTCCGTTCATATACGTGAATCAGAATTATCGATCGCCATTTATTGTTAGGCATAACCGAGTACGGTTGACACGCATCCGTTTCCTATCGATCCTTGGGCTGGGGTCAAACCTGTCCAGCGCGGAGTTTGCCACCACGTCAGAGCTGGACCTTTTGGGATATTTTTGGATGGATTTTTAAAAAATCACGGAAATTCTTGAAAATTTGAAGAATCATAAGTCTCGATGGAATAATAACACTTTCGAATAAAAAAACGAAAAACACGTTTAAAAAAACGAAAAACACATAAAAAAAAACGAAAAATACGTCCAAAAACAAAAAACGCGTCAAAAAATGCAAATCACGTAAAAAAATGAAAAGCACGTGAAAAATACGTCAAAAAATGCAAATCACGTAAAAAAATGAAAAGCACGTGAAAAATACGAAAAACACGTAAAAAAAAAGATAAACACGTTTAGAAAATCGAGAAACACATAAAAAATATTTTTTGAAACGCGCTAAAAATGAAAAACAAGTCAAAAAAACGAAAAAGGTTGCAAAAACGAAAAATACGTCATAAAAAAACCAAGAAACAATGGATTTTTTATTTCCAGCTTTCTTTTTTCGTCGTTCGATCAAATTTTTCTCAAGTCAGCCGGTTATAAAAAACGAATAGACGTGACCCTTCAGAAATTGAAAAACCGTACGACTGAATCAGCGCTCGTAACGAAAAGAAAAAAAAAAGGAAATGACAAGAGAAAAAAATGATAATTCGTCACTGCGGTGAGCATCGATACCTGGTCATCTATCTGGTCGAGTATCAATGTCTCTTCGACTGACGACGATGCCACGATAGCATCGCAAACGTTTTCAAGATCTCGCCGATCGTTTCCGCTCGTCCGAGTTTTTCGATGCGCGATTGCTTACAACGAACGGTAGAATCTCGCGGAAAACCGTTGTCCGACAAAGATCGCGTTTTTACGTATTGGAAAAATGATTTTATCGGGAACAGCAACCTTTTGAAAATTGCAACACGACGATAGCGAAATACGCTTGACCGATTGTAGTTTCTGTCGATTTCATTGCATCGGCAAATACACATCAATTTATTTCATCGGTTGTCATTTAGAAACAGCGCAATTACGATTTCTTTTTTCGAACTTGGAGTCTTGGTCGAGGATAAAAATTCTGGTTCAAAAAAGTTATTTCAATAGTTTTTTGTTATTTTAATAATTTTGTTTGATATTTTTATAAGTTATTTGTTATTTTTACAATTTTTAATATTAATTTTTGGTTATTTTATACTCTTTTGTTAATTAAATCGTCGAGCATAACCGTTTTTTTTGAAGATTAAAAAAGACGTCTCGAACAATGGTATCACGAGGATACTGAAAGCCAAGAGGATAAAAAAAATAAAAGAATAAACAATTTTATTATCTACGTATAATTTACAACAAAATGCTGACAATTACTTCCAAATACAACATTTCAAATTTTTGAGTTCCCCAAAATATCCAATTTTTGTTCTCACACTTCGTGTCCTTTTTCCACAATAATCATTATCTAAATCAACGTTTTTCCTTTCCAAGAAAAAATCGAGGTGTTCCTTAAAATCAGTGTATAAGCGTATTTTTATTTTCGCGCAAAAATCTGTCGTATGCGCAACATCGATCGCCGCTGAATCATCCCCGTATCATTCCCCATTCCTGATGATCATTATCATTGGATTTTGCGATAAGAAAAGTGAGAACGCTTCGGCGCAAAATATTTTGAATTTTCGTTTTCCGGTATTAACATTAAACGTGTACATGTCCCTCGAAAGGGACGAAAAAGGAGAGGGGGAAGTTTGCGAAAGAGCTTTTTAGGATTCGTCCTGGTGTCCGGAAATTCCTTTTTTTTTTGAGAGGGGAGGAACCTGGGACGCACGTAACTCGCGTTAGGGTCTTTTCCTTCCTCGAGCTTTTCGGTAACTCGTCCTGTCATTCTCGAGCTTCCGGTATACGCTACGTACAGGCGTAAAAATATATACGTATGAGAAAAAATAGTGGTGAACTGGTGAGGGATGTCGCGTTGCGGTACACGACGTCCTACACGAGAAAAGCTCCGAGAAAGCTGCTTTCCCAATGAGACGAAGTTTTTCGGCGAGAGAGGGCACCATCTCGCATCAATCATACTCGCTCACTTTGTCCACACTCTTGTTTCCTCCTTTCCTTCCAGTAATTCCTTCTCTCAAGGAATTTCTGAAAACGACAGATCTCGCTTATTTCTTCCTTGGGTATTTCGAATTTTTTCACTTTTTGGAAAAAAAACATCGGTTTTTTAAATAATTGGTTCAGAATCGTAATTTTGGGTAATACTGTGAATTTGTGATCAGCTGAGAGAATTTAACGTTTGTTTGAATCAATGTTGGAGTGGAAGAAGTTTTTTTTTCAGTTTTGTGGTCAATTTTGGTGGGTTTTTTGTAATTCGTTGGTCCGCAGTAGTCCCTAGTGTCATTCTAGGAAATAATGCGAGTTTGTGATGAGTTGAGAGAATTTGATAGTTGCTTGGATCAATGTTGGAGTAAAAGAAGTTTTTTTTATTTTTGTGATCATTTTTGGTGAGTTTTTTTGGAGTGGTTTGTCCCTAGTGTAATTTTAGGAAATACTGCCAGTTTGTTACAATCGACTGATTGGTTCTAACATTGTCTTGGATGAATATTGAAAAAAAAAGAACCTTTTACGTTTACCTTAAAATATATTCTTTATAGAAAAAGTGTGTAAATTATTTGAGTATAATAATCAGTTAAATAATGATTCGTGAATAATCATTTGCTGATTATTATTCTCAAATAATTACTACACTTTAAAAAAATATATATATATTTTAAGAACAGAATCCTTTTTTTCAAAAATTCATTAAAACACGTCATGTTTAATTTGGCTTCAGCTCATCATGATATTTAAATTCCTAATGCAATAACATTTCTATTTTGGCAGGAAAATGATTATTTACACAAGGCTAATTACAATTATTACCCAGTGTAATCAGCCAGTTTGTGAGGGTCAGCTGATCGTAATTTTCACCTTTTTCAATCATCGTTGCAACAGAACGTCGTCAATGAACGTCAAAACGATTATGACGAGGAAAAACGGTCCAAATGTTAATCGAACGACGTCAAAGTTCCAGGTTTCGACAGGCCACGATCTTTTTGGATCCCCGAGGATTTGTAGGTGTTGGGGAGACCAGGGAGTGTGCTCGGCTCGACGTAACGTCTCGTCGATTGTTTGCACGGGGGCGGGCGCGCGCGTCTTGCCGAGACGTGATTTACAGGTCCCCCTCGGCTGCAGATATCGCCAGATCCGTCGTTGAGGCGTTGCACTCGGGGATTACACGTGTAAGTCGAGGCTCGTTGCATCGCCCGCGTTCTCTTCGCGATAACGGATTATCCGGGTTCACTCACCGTCTCTCTCACTCCTAAATCGATTTATTTCGATTTATTAACCCCCCCGTTTTGTTTCTCAATTAGCCAAGCGAATTTTCAAAAATGCTCGGAATGCAAAACGAAAAAAAAAAACGACGTAAATGTTCCGCCTAATTTCATCCTGATTGAGGATGAAAACTTTAAAAGGAAAAAACCATTATTTTTTTCGCAGCGTGTATTTTCAAAAACGTGCATGTAAAAAATTGTGTGTTTATTTAGAATCGTGACAAAGTTACGGTAGTTTTCGACGAAAATTCGATTATATTCGTAACAAAGAAGGCTTCGATATGCCTAGGTAAAAGGGGTGAACTTTTTTTTTCGATTCTGAAATAGTTTTGAGGGTATGTTCGATTGAAAATTTTTAGCTGATTACGAATATCGTGGAATTTTTGTCGAAAGAACTGCACACAGCAAAAAAAATCGTGTTTTTAGAAGTTTTTTTATCGTTTTTTCATGAAAATTTTGGATTTTGGGGGAAATGAATGGTGGAATCGTGCTCAGAGGTTCAAATTACATCGAAATAGACCAATTAAAAAATATTAAAAATCATAAATGTTTTGGGATTTTTGGGAAAAATAAGTTTTTTCACTAAATCATGAATAACTTTTTTCTCTTTTGGATTTGGCGCTCCACTCTGTGCTCAATCTCTTCGGTATGATTTTCTCTTCAAAATGCTTTTTTAATCACCAAAATTCGATGATTTTTCGATTTTTGGCAGAATTTCAAAGTTGGACCATCGATTTTTGCTAATTTTTCCATACATACGCCTTTGCCTTTTTTTTTATGATTTTTCAAGTGGACTTTCCGGGAAAACTACAAGAGATATCGATATGAATCTAACGCTATTATTTAAGTCAGGCAAAAACGTTTTCCAAACACACTAAATAAACCTCCATCGCATAGAAGAGGCCTACTCTACGACCTTTTGAAATATCGTGATTTTTGAGATTCCGGAAAAGTGGCCGGTGCGGTCGAAAAAAATTTTTTTCCGTTTTTAAGCTCTTAAAAGGGTCTATTTAATCGGAAATTTTTCGCTGATTACGAATATGTCCGAGTTTTTGTCGAAAGTACAAAATTAGACTGGGAAAATGCAAAAAACGTTTTTAGAAGATTTTTTTGACATCTTTCCCTAGAAATGGAGAGTTCAAGGCGAATTAAATGGTGGATTTGTCTTCAAGGTATAAAAACACATCGACATGGACCTGCCATATGACACTAAACGTCCAAATATAATAATTATTTTAAATGATTAATAATTCAGGGGTTCATCCGGGAAGCATACATGCTTATATCAATCGACTCAGAATTTCACCCCCAACCCCCACGTCACGGATGAAATTCCTCCTTAGGACACCCTGTATATATTAAATGAGTTCGAATCAAACGATTTTTAAGAATTTAAAAAACAATCATATTTTTCCGATCGTCGCAGTTGCGTCCCCCCTTAAACGAGGAAATTCTTCGGCTGTCAAATAAATAATAATAATAAAAATAATAATAATAATAATAGAAATAATAAAAATATCTAAAAAAATAAAAATAAAAGATACGAATACGCGACGAGAATAATGCAGGCGATGCAATCTTTATTGTGGACAACGGAACGTTTGCGCTCGATAAATATGGACGCGTCCGTATGTGCGTGCGCGCGCGCGTGGATCGCTCATCGTCACGGTCGTGATTAATATTGCGCATAAGCAACGTAGAAAATTCCATCGTCAACGTTCCTCGAGACGACAATTTCGTATAGCGCTTTCGAACGGTTGGCAAACCTCAAGAGAGGAAGGAAGTGTGTTTGAGTGTGATAACCCAAAAGTTGGGCATACCTAGGTTTCTCCAACGAACCCCGGAAATAAAATGCTCTCTTAAGTTACTTTTTGTATCGAATGTTTTCTTTTGTATCTTTATGTATCGAAACGGACTCTATTGAAGGACAGAATTTCCGCTGAAAAAAAAGAATTTTCTTTTCTTTTTTTTAATCAAATAATTTTTTGTTTTTTTTTAAATAAATTAATTTTTTGTTTTTTTTTTAAATAAATTTTTTTGTTTGTTTTTAATAAAAGAGAATTTTGAATTGTTTTGAGAAGAAAGAATTGCTTGAGAGGAGGGGTGGTAGATTTTTGAATAAATGCAAGTAATTTGCTTTTGGGAATAATAATTTTTTTATAATACTTTTTTTTGAAGTTATAATTTTTTTATACGAAAGGAATTTTATTATTTAAGGGGGGGGGGGATTTAAGGAAAATAAGCATTTTTTCGGGACTCATTGCGGAGACGCGTTGATTCAAGAATAGTTTGACGATCTAATGGTTGATTTTGACTCGTAGGAATGATACACTCTACCAGAGGAGGCCCGCATCAAAAACACGCGAGGGGCATTCGTTCCGAACGCATCATCAGCAGCAACACACGACCAAAAATAATACGATGAAAAAACCAAAACAATATTATATTTCGCGACATGCATTCGATTTTCGATTTTTTGTCTTTACGTTGGTAAACGTGTGCCCAACGTGTATTGACATTATCAACCATTTTGCATGTTTAGTCTGTATTTTATTTATTATAATAAATAAAAACATAATTTTTGATAATAATTATCGAAATACCAAAAATTCAAAAAAAACCAAAAATTCATGAAAAAAAATCTTGGTTTTTCCGAGCATCACAGTCCCCTCCAAACCAGTAAATTCTATTCCTCCAAAAGGTTGTGAAACCTGAAGCAAAAACGTTAAAAGTGTCCCCATTTCTCAATGTTTGAAATTCATAAAAAAATAGTTGTTTTCGCAGTTTCATTGATGGTCCAGGTGTCACCTTGATCTCTCGTGTCTGAAGGTCAACTTTACTATAATCATAGCGTCATCGTCTTCCGGCGCCAGCGGTAAAACTCTCCAACAACAATGACCCCGATAGCCAATCTTTGCTACCTAAGACGAAGAGAACGAGAAAGACGAGAGAGAGAGAGAGAGAGATGACGATTCGTGAGTCACACGCCCGCGCGCTGGGAGGGGAAACGCAACTTATTAGCGATTGTCTTTGGCAATTGGAAACTACATGTGGGTGAGCGATCACGGACGTTACGAAAAGAAGACGACTTGTGCGTTGACGAAACAACGAGCGTTTGATAAAGAGAAATTGATCGGCTCGATAAGTTTACTCCGATAATCGTACACGTTAATCAACAATGTCAAAAGAGTCCAACCGACAGCTTTTATTCCGTGAACGCTTCGATCGAGGAACCTTCCAACATTCAACGAATCAAGCCGCACAGATGGACCCCTGCGGGTCGAAAAACGAGCTACCATATAAAACTCATCTCGAGAATTGGCTCGGGCCATTAATGAAACTAGAAAGTTATTTTCTCTCGGTACTGAATGGTCCTCGATTTGAGGCGGGATTCTACTATTGGTACTCAAAAAAAAGCTTTTTTTAATTTAATCTCTAATCCATTGTTCTTATTCTGCGTTGATGCAGAAAACATGATTGTTTTTTTTTAGTAATTCCAATAAAAGTGTATATTTTTTATATTGTTTTTTTTAATTTTTTTATTTGATGTTTGGAAGTTTTTATTTATTTATTTATTTATTTATTTATTTTAAAAAATTGACAAAGAGTTTGTGGAAAAAATAGACAGAATTCCGGCCTAGGAAAATCCTGATGAAAGAGCTTCCAGTGCATCACGAAATTTTCGGTGATATTTTTCAACCCTTGAAGTATCATTTTTTGGTTAAGCTCGATTTTGTTTTTTCTTAGTTATGGCCAATTAGCTGAGTAACAATTTTCATGGTTTTTTACTTACAGCAGGATTCTTATTTGGGCACTCGAATAAAGGCTGTTTTTATGAATTTTTTATAAGATTGTGGATAGAGATATTGATGACAAATTTTGAATTTTTCTATTCGATATATCGCTAGCGACCGACCGAACTAGAATTTTCAATGTAAATGCTAAAATAACGAAATGGCGCCGAGAAAAAGAGAAGCAAAAAATGGAATGTGTTTTTACACTGCTTTTTGCCCCAAAAAAATAATAAAAATAAAAATTATTTAATAATTTCGGTTCAGTCGATTTGGTTTAGGTGTCTAGAATACGTGTCTAAAATTTGAGGGTATATTTTCGAATATGTTCTTTTTCTGAAAAAATGAAAGAAAAAAAGGTTTTGGTTTACGTAAATTGACGATTAACGAGAACGATCGAATGAACGACCGAGCGTCTACGTGTACGTTTGATCGCGCGTTGATTTGCCTCGTTCCTGCGGAATTTGAGTATCGCGCGCCTCGCCTTGAACTTGCACTCTTATCTTATCGGAGAACGTCGATCTCGTATCAAATCCGTCGTCTTTGAGGCTCCACCTTTGAATTATCGGAAAATATACTTTTCGGGATTTTCGTTTCTCCTTTTTTTTTTAATCGAGAAATCGATAAAGCTAACGATCCGAGGATTGCATCGTTTATTTTACACATGTGCAGTTTTTATGATTTATTTTTTGCTTTACCAAAAAAAAAAAAACGTAATTTGGAATGCTCGCTGATAAAACCAATTTTTCAAATAGCTTTATTTCCAACCTCGATTAAAAACCCCATGCACCAGGGATCAAGTTTTCGAATTTTGAAAAAAAAAAAATTCAGCTACGAAAAAGTTCAAGAAAAACTGACCAACGGAAGGTTTACTGAATTTTGTGTTTAATTGGGAGGCCGAAACGTGAGGTATCGCTTTCGTAGGTCGAGCGAAAAAAAAAACACATCGTCAGTAATTTGTGGATGGTGGGAGATCGGACATATGTGGCCCTCTCGTCTGATCGCGTACACACGAGCCCTTCCAAATCCTTGTACGTATAAACCCATACTGATACGAGCACATACACACGTGTGGTGGGTTGCCGAATTAACGCAAGGACAAACGAGCGTGACCGCTTCGCCGCACGCGTGTTCCGCGTCGTTTCCCCCTTAAGACCCTTCCAGAAACCGAAGGGCGTAACTGGCCGTCAGGTTCGTAGGGGTGAATATCTTTTGGCCGTCAAAAGGGCTGAAGTCCTTGTTACGATCACGGGACCACTCGACCCTTCTGATTTTTGCAACGAGCGAACGGCTCCGTTGCACCCTTCGACGGGGTTGCGAGAGGAGAGGGGTGAAACAGGGCGAAGCGTTACGAGGTTCATCCGCGATCTGTGCGATCCCCCCTAATGTACCGACATATGCATCCGACTCGAGGAGAGAGAGAGAGAGAAAGGGTGGGAGGGGGGTGAAAACCTCCCCTAGAATAATTTCCCCTCCCCCGGCTTTATTCCCAACGGACTGATATTTAGGACCGATATTCATTAGCAGTTTCACGCAGCTCGTGATCAACTCTGGACGAGAGAGTGGTGGCTGGTTGATTTATGGGCTTTCCCTATGACGACTGGAACTTTCGATATTTGTGATTTCGGTTCTCGCGGATGAGCAAAAAAAATTAGGTTAAAGAGAGAGGGTCGCCCACTCCTTGTGTAGTTTGGGGGATGGATTTTGAAGAATGGACAATTTTGAGGAATTTTTGGAGACGATATGGAAATTTGGTTTTTTGATAATTCCTCAAGCCACAACGATAACTGATCGGTGATGATTTTAATTGGCTAGATCTTAGGCTTATCGACTTGGTTGACGGCGACTTGGTTGACGGCGACTTGATCGCCGGCAACTTGGTCGACGGCGACTTGGTCGACGGCAACTTGGTCGAAGGCGACTCGGTCGACGGCAACTTGGTCGAAAGCGACTCGGTCGACGGCAACTTGGTCGACGGCAACTTGGTCGACGGTGACTTGGTCGCCGGCGACATTAATTTATGTTACTTCATACACTTGTTTACATCTGCCCCGATATACCTTAGTGACGGACAGGCAGACATCATAAGCTCATAACCAAAATCCCGTTGGTACCCTTAGCCAATATATCCCTCTCCACACGAGCCACAATAATCTACAAACAACAAATAGATCTCATTATTCGACTCAACGATAATTGCCATAATCCAGAAGGCCCATCGTTCGAGCAGTTTTTATCATCGACTCTTATCGTCCCCTGGAGAGTCCCGATAAGCTGTCGAATAAAAAAAAAACTCTTCCGAACAGCTGATTATCCACTCTCTCTCTCCCCTTTTTTTTTCAATAAAAACGCTCATCCGCGTCGCGGCGTCGTACTTGCGATAATCCGAGACGGTGGATCCGAGAAATTGGGAAGATTGGATGCCTCTCGAGCGTGGAACACGCAGAGAATCGTACAGTCGAGCAATGTGGAAATTGGTCGGATGGATCAGTGAATTAGCTCGTAGCTACTCGACGTTTAGGTACACACGAGCGATTCGGTGTCCTCGCACATACGTATTACGATCGAATCTACAGGCTTCCCCAAAAAGGATGATCCAATGACCCGAACCGGTCAATTCAACTTCTAATAACCAAAAACCCCAAAAAAAAACAATCAACAATAAACAACAACAGCATGAAAAAAGCTAATTAATTCGAACCTCTTGGATATCGCTCTTTCGGCTGATCAGGACAATTAGCCAGATCTGGTCGAAAGAGGAGTGGGCTTTTCGTGGATCGCTTTCAATAAGAACAACAATGATAACCCGATGTGAATCACTCTGTACGCGATACGTATATACAGGCCAGGGATCTTCGAAGCGATTACGTCAGTGGTCGAACACCAGAGAGAGAAAGGGAGGAGGGAGTCGAGCGGGATGGAGAGAGAGAAACGGTCAGACGAGAGAGGCATATCCGGTTGGCTTAGATTGACTTGGCGCCAAGCGCTGCGCGTATACGACTGCCGGAATTAAATGATTATTGCGTTATATATGGGGTTTGCGCGCTCTAAAATAGGGAAGAGTAAGAAGAGGAGCGAGGGGTTGGCGAGGAGGATCGAGAGGAGTGCAGAGAGGCCAAAGCTCTGGATAACCGTTAAACGTACACGAGAAGGCGAGGTCGTACAATTCGAGCCCGCATAGCGGCGCTGTTGTTTCTTTCTCTCTCTATCTCTTGAATGGTCGCCGCACCTAACACACATCACTATAATCGGCGTCCAAAAGCCTCCGATTCTTGTCCCCGCGGCGCACACGCTAGCATACAAACCAATTCGAGCCGAGTCGAGAACATGAAAAACAGGGCAAAACGATTAATTTTTATAAAGGAGTACAAGTGTCCCCCGGTGACGTTGATTGAGACGAAGCTGCGTTGCGGCGAGTTGCGGTTGTGGACAAAGGGACAGAAGAAATTGGGAAAGGGCTAGGGGATATTTTTGAGGCTCTGGGATGGGATTGAGTTTACGGTGCAGAAATAATCGTAGGGGTCCAATTGGATTCACATACTTGTTCTGTAGGTACTGACGGGGATCCAATGGGTCGGAGGCATCGGATTCGTTGAACGTGGAACTCGTCGATTGGATTCTCATTGGGATCAACGTTGGAACTTACGAAACCAATTGCCACGTTATCTGCCAGAATCTCAAACGATTATCGATCGATCTCTGGATTCTGTACGATGAATACTTCTGAGGCGACTTTATGGATACGAAGAATGAGTGGATTTTTTAGATGTATCAATCTCATATTGATAATGTACGAAACACTTGGAACAGTACATCTCGAAAATCGATTCGAACGCCAACACTGAAAAATCCACTGTAACGAT
>JAPYZJ010002302.1:0-21430 GCA_030522765.1 Ophioninae sp. B BG-2022a
GCATCCATGGCTGTGCGGTCACTCATCCCAGTAGTGGTTTTTAGCACTCATGGCTGTGCGGTCACCAATCCCAGTAGTGATTTCTAGCATCCATGGCTGAGCGGTCACCCATCCCATTAGTAATTTTTAGCGTTCATAACCCTGCGATCACCCATCCTATTAGTGACCTTGAGCATTCACGAAAACAGCTTGCATTGATTCCAAGCCTTCTCCAGAAGTACAACGACTCACCAAGCTTTTGTCGTTTCTCCAGAAGAACGAGCGTTCTCATTGGCCATCGAGCCGAAATATCCAACTGTCTGTATAACTTCGATTGCTCGCTCATCGCCTCGTCCTCCCTCGACAAAACCTCGAAACTGTGGGAGCCCAGGACGAACTCTTGTCTCGCGACTCTCCTAGGCCATGACGACGAGGTGCTCGATCTGAACTTCGACAACAACGGAAAGAGATTGGCGACCGCGAGCGCCGACGCTACTGCCCGGATTTGGGACGTCGGTGCCGATTTTCAGGAAACGGCATTGATGGTGGGTCATCGGGAGGAAGTCTCGAAAGGTGAGCTTTTTGTTCGGTAATCAATTCGGCTAGATTATTGTGGTTCCAAAGTGGCACCTCTGTTACCATCCATTTTCTTCGATATGACCTTGAGGTTGACCTTGAGGTTGACCTTGAGGTTGACCTTGTTCCGGAGAATGACGGCACTTCCCAAATGTTTGCTCGAATATTTTCGTACCATCGATTTTCTCGAGTTTGACCTTGCGGTTGACCTTGAGGTTGACCTTGAGGTTGACCTTGAGGTTGACCTTGAGATTGACCTTGTTCCGGAGAATGACGGCACTTCCCAAATGTTTGCTCGAATATCTTCGTACCATCGATTTTCCCGAGTTTAACCTTGTGGTTGACCTTGAGGTTGACCTTGAGGTTGACCTTGATGTTGACCTTGAGGTTGACCTTGTTCCGGAGAATAACGGCACTTCCCAAATGTTTGCTTGAATATCTTCCTACCATCGATTTTCTCGAGTTTGACCTTGCGGTTGACCTTGATGTTGACCTTGATGTTGACCTTGATGTTGACCTTGAGGTTGACCTTGAGGTTGACCTTGAGCTTGACCTTGGTCAATTGAAAATTCAGCTCGATGACCTTGACCCCTTGTCGAATTTCAATATTTAGTGAATTTCGGGTTCAGTTTGCTTCAGCCCGAGTGGTAATCAGCTGTTAACCTGTTCTCTGGATCGAACGGCGAAACTGTGGTCCACCGAGACCGGATGTTGCAACCAGACACTTAGCGGACACAAGGACGATGTTTTCGCTTGCGCTTTTTCGTACACCGGGGATACCGTCGTAACAGCGAGCAAGGACAATACGTGTTTGATATGGAGATGACTGGAGTGGTTTCAGGTGATCGCCTAGCTCGCGCTCGTAGCCCTTTTTCTAGGCTACGTTTTTTACTTTTTCGTTCTTTGATCGTTGATAAGCTCGGGATTGCTGATCGTCCTGATTGACCCTTGATGACCTTGAGACGCAACATCTTTTTCAACACGATTCGAATGACCTCTGGAATGACCTCTGCTTAGAAACAAGTCGAAGCAACGGTCACCCGGTGTATAATTATTGAACGTGAATAATGAAAATGTCTGACGCAAATAGAACGACACTTTGATCATTCTTGACAAATGAATTGCACAATTATCGTGGATGAAAATCGCGGACGCAAATGCTTCTCAATATAACTGACTACAAATAGTTATCGTCGTGGCGATAACGCTTATCGAGCGTATTTCGAAATCTGAACGGAAAGAAGTTTATTCCCAAAGTCTCGTCGAGTTATTTCCGTTTAGTGTTGATGACATTATTTATCCTTGATAGAACGGTCACCCATCCAAGTAATGGTCCTGCAACTTCTTCCAATTTCTTAAACGTCCGAAGCAAAATAATTTTTAAAAAAGCTTGAAATATTGAAAAATGAAATTTTAAACAGAACGAAAATTCAGAATATTCCGCTTATCAAGATCTAAATGTTTTCGTTTCCGATTTGGAATTTATATTTTCGATATTCTAATTTTCGTTTGTTGTTCAAGTGTATCGATATATTTATTTCGTGGTGATGTTGTATTCCAAAGATGCAAATTTCAATGACATTGGCCTAGACCCAAAGGTCTTGATTTTAGTTTCCCTTTATTTTTATAATTTTTTTAATATGTCCTTTTTTTCAAGAATTCCTAAGAATTCTCGAAAATTGAGGGGTCACTGACATGATCAGAAAAAAAAAGAATTTATAAATAAATATATTGAATTGGCTAAAATAAAAATAAAAATAAAAATAAAATTTAATAAAAAATATTAATTTAATGATTTATTTGTTTACTTGAAGGATGCAAAGATTAATTCAAGAAAAAACTATTAAATTTGTTTTTTATTTTATTTTAAAGACTTAAAGGAAGCAAAGTCCAATTAATCGAAAAATATTGTCTTCTTTTTTGTTAATTTTATTTCGTACGCTAGAACGATAAAAATTACGTGGAAAAAAGAAAAATCGGATTTGTTATCGTCACGAACAATAAATTCGTTTCCAGTAATATTCGTGCTTTGTCAAAGAATAATCAATAAGATAAAATAATATTTTCGTTGGAAACGATGCAAGGCTGATTGACGCGTTCGACAGCAGTTGAAAATCTTCGATCACTCGTATCTCGTAAGCAAAACACGATTTCTCGATAATTTCATGCGGGTGAATTTTCGATAAGGAAATAATAAATAAGCGAAGAACTCCTCGGGGTCATTGATAAGACGGAACCCCCGCATTCACGCGATAAGGGAGATAAACACATCTTTGCTGGTGACGAGCCAAGATCGCTCGCAAATTTCTTCATCTTCGATAAATAAGAATTGCGCAACGCTGCATATAATTTTCTCAGCGATCTTCGAGTCCCCTAGATTTTTATCGAGCTCGAATCGTCAAGAATTTCGCTTCGAATGATTTTCCGATGTATAGTGAGAAATAATAAGGAAGCCTTTTTTTTTAAATCCAATTTTAATCCTTTTTTTTAATTAATAATAAATCCACGTCGATTTTCGTTCTTGTTTAAATGTTACTGCAATCTGTAAAAACGAGATAATATGTACGTGCCGATAAAAAATGATTAATGAATCGCTGGAAATATTCGACTTTTTGATATCATCGAGGACTTCCTTTGGGAGGATGTAAAAGATAGATTTTAATCAAAGTGACATTGGAGATTGATCTTTCGATCGTTATCAATACGAATAAACAAGACGTGAAACATAATAAAATTCATTAATACAAAATAATATAAAAATAATAATATATTATTTTGTATTAATAAATATGTTTATATATTAATAATAATATATCATTGACTATTAATAGTAGTAAATAATATTACTAATAATTAATAATTATCAAATATTACATAACAACGAATATCGATTGAAAAATCGTTAAAATTTCAACAATGAAAACTTCAACGTCCCACCGTTTCCTCAATTTGTCGAAATTTTACGAAATTTCGAAAACGTCGCAAACAACCTACCGGAGTGACGGATAAAAACGTTCGTTCGAAGTCTTCAAGCTCGCTCAGACGTCTCGAGAAAAGCGCGACCAAAAGGAATCTCGGAAGACGAAAAAGATGAAATAAAAAAAAAAAACGCGACATTTATTATTTTCTATAGCGATATACATTGCGCGAGAATAACCGAGTCAGCGTTCAGTGCGGATACGTGTTTTCTTGCGAAACGTGATAAATCGTAAATGAGCGAGGAAAAAGTTGCACGATTGTGTCTGGCTGTCTTACGATCGGACTGACAGTAACTTAACGGAGATCCCCGAACGGTCAGACATTTTGCAACAAAAATGTATTTTGCAAAATCGAAAATAATCTGACGGGCTCAAAGTTTGTTATTCCTCAATTGTACACATCGAATTTTCATGAATTTCGAAAATTAATAAATTATTCAAACATCGATTTGACTTTCTGAAAACTCAATTTTTTTCTATCCCCCTTAAGTTACTACTGGAAGGTTTACAAAGTTCATAAAAAATAGAGAAATTTTTTAATTATAAGCTCTGATCGTTTAATTGAATAATGTCAGTAAATGACATTATTAAATTTAATGGAATTCAATTTGATTAAATAATTAAATTACATGATTTTATATTTATTTAATTTGATTAAAAATGTAATCAATAAATAAGATGCTTCAGAATTCTAAATTCTGAAATTCAGAATTCTAATTTCCGAAATCCTAAAATTCTAAGTTCCATAATCCCAAAATTGAAAAATCCTAATTCGAAGATTCAAAAATTCTGAATTCTAAAATCCTAAAGTTCTAATTCTGAGATTCAAAATGTCTATACACTAACATTTTTAATTCTAAAACATTTTCTATGAAAGTTCAAAAATTTTCAAGTTATCATAGTATTATTTTGCAACTATTTCAGGATCCATAAAAAACGAGGATAAAAAAAAACAAAAATTCTTGAATCGACGGAATCACGTGGTTTTTTTCTCTTTGTAAGTTTTCATGTAGATTTATGCGAAGATTTTTTCTGGTCGACTTTTCCACTTCGAGGAGTTGGGAAATTTTATCCGGAGAGAGGACGATACGAGAACTGAAGAATCATCGAACACCCAGAGTGTTTCGAAAAAAAGATGGTCTCGTGAAACTACGGAGGGATAAAAATGGAAAAATATGAATGAGGATAGAAAATTAGTTTCGGGCTCTTTGTGGATTTTTGGTGTCTGTTGACACTGAGATAAAAAGCACTCCGGGGTTGGGAGAGGGGGTAAAGAGATACGATGAAAGTTACGAGATGAAAATTGACGCAAATTTACAGTTCTCGATAAGCACGACCTCTGCGTTCGACGTACCTGAAAATGTTCATGTATTCTTTTGGATTGAAAAAAATAAAGAAAAAAATTGTGCGACAGAAAAAAAATAGGAAAATATCTAAAAATAGAAAAAATGGTCAAAATTTTTGCAAATTTGAGAAATCAAGTTCTTCGCAGACTAATTGTCCGTGAAATATTTAAGATTTTCCTTTATAATCTACAAGTATTAAAATAATAATATTTTAGATTCCAAAATTAGTTTAGAGTTTTAGAATGATTTTGAAATTTCCGAATTATTCTAGAATTTTAGTATTATCGAAAAAAAATATTTTAAATACTAGAATGTTTTTAGAAATCCAGAATTCATCATGTCAGAATTATTTCCGATTCGAGAATACATCAAGATTTCAAAATGTAGAGTTCATAAATTATTTATAATTCTCCTACGATTATAAAAATGTACAATTCTAAAATAATTCTACCAAATTTTCTAAAAAAGAAAAAAAATCGTAAAACCGTAACAGAGACACACTGAAAGACGAAACCTGTTCCTCCTGTAAATTCCAATATCGTCAACTTTGTCTTGAATTATAACCAAAAGTGAAAAATAAACATTTCCAAGAATAAGTTAATAATAAAATAGTCTATTCGTAATGGGAACAAACACGACACGATCGTGACGTGTGAATCAATGATTTCCCCATTGAGGACTGAGGAGGAGTGAAAAAAAATGTTGCCAATTTTCGTGAGTCTGTGGGGGTGACGATGGTTGACGAGAAATCTCGTTCCACCATTGATGGGTCGATTTGGATTGGAGGAACGTTCGGGAAGGTATCAGGGCGAAGAAAAATGTGGGGGATGATGGAAAAGCGATAAAGGATGCGCGTAACTCTGGAAAAAAAAGAAGAGAGAGAGTGAGAACGAAAAACGAAAAAATAATTCATATTGGGGTAACCTCATCCTCAAGTATGTTTGCTCAGGCTATGGTAACGCGATATATACACACACAGACAGGAAATATGTGTATGCTCGGGCATAGAAAATAAGAAGCTCGGCTGCTTGCACATAGGGGCAAGATAAGCTCTTCTTTCTCTTCCTCTCGTCGTTTCTCCTGGATCTCCTTTGGTTCTCCCCCCCTCCCCTTTTCCCGCCCTTTTTGTCTCACCCGGCGAGGATGCCTCCACCTCGAAGTCTCGAGCAACCTTTCTCGATGCATCATCGTTTTATGATAATATATACGTGCTCGAAAGACAGCCGAGGCAAATGGAAATTTATAATGCATCGTCGTATTTTTATATGTATGTAAATATCGCGTTATTCGTTGGGATCGAAAAAAAAAACAGCCAAAAACAAATCCAAACGAAAAACAAAACGTAAAGAAAAAAAGTAAACAAAAAAACACAACGCAATAAAAAAAAAATTTTTAAGCGAAGAGAAAAACTGTACGAAAGGAAAAACAAAAAATCAGAAGAAAACCAAAAAAATAAAGGAATATAAATGATCGACGTATTCGATGTATTTTCTATAATCCGATACGTGATCGATTCTTTATTTAAGAAAATTAACAATTCAGGATAGATTTTTTCGTTATAAACATTTGAAGTTGGAGAATTATTTATAAACAATTGAAGCTGGTAAATTTTTTATTGTCAATTGAATTTGGGAAATTGTTTATTAACAGTTAAGGTCAGAGAATTTTTCATGAACAATCGAAGGATTTAAAAATTTTTTATTCATAATTTAAGTGTCAGGATATCTTATTAAGAATTAAAGAGCGATAATTATTTATTAACCAATGAATTTGGGAATGCTTTTGTAAATAATAAAAATTCGGCATTTTTTAATTAACAATTACTGTTGGAGGATTGTTAATAACATTATATTCGTTACTATCTTTGGTTACAATTTGTTCATGCGGCAATTTAAATCTTGTTGCGTCCTTGATGTAATTCGATAAAAAATAATAATTTCATATTACGTTCGCGACAAAATTGAAACTCGTGGTACTGACCCACGTAATTCGTAATCGTCGGGAGGCAAGGTCGAGCTACGAGGGGTACACGTTGATTCAGCAAACTTCTCTTTCATGAGAGTGCACCGAGCCAAGTGTACTCGACGAGGCGATGATTCTTGGGTGCGTTAACGCGGAAACCAATCTCGTACAACTAACGCTCGCGACAATCATTCCTCCCTCGCTCTATTCGTCAACGTTGATCGCTCCGAAACGCTCGTCATTTGATTTTCTCGTTCAGGCAACCGTCCCAATAGAATTGACTCGATCGCTCCCGGAACAACATTCGAATAACTGAATTATTCATTCAACAAAAGTTAACTGTCAATTGAGTGATAAAACGCGTCATTCTTTGACATTTTTTTCATTGACAATTTTAATTAATAAAATGCAATTGTTAGTGAAATTAAATTTTTAATAAAATTAAATTGTTAGTGAAATTAAATTTTTAATAAATTTAAATTGTTAGTGAAATTAAATTTTTAATAAAATTAAATTGTTAGTGAAATTAAATTTTTAATAAAATTCAATTTTTAATGAAATTTAAGTGTTTATTTCAACTCAAATTACTTCACTTTCACGCAACTCGACGTACCGGAAATGACGAAATTTCTGGCACTACCGAAATGTCGATAGAAAATTGAAAAAAAAAGAAATCTGCTCGAGAAACCCTCCATTTAGATATTTAAAAAATCGACTGTTACTTCATTTTTGTAAATCGAGGACAGATTGATGCTGCACTGATAGAGGATTTGTTAAATATTTTTATTGTTTCTTTACGATTTTTTATCATTTATATTATTTATTACTTTGTATGTCTAATGACACACAAAAAAAAATTTAATTTAAAAAATAATCAAATTTAATATATTAATGTAATTACTTAAATAATTAAATTAAGTTAATTTATTAACCCTCATGATTGAGTAAATTAAATAACAATCGTTTTTTTATTAAAATTACAATTCAAATAATATGATATTAAAAACAATAATAAAAAATTACAATTATAATAATCCGAATTCGCGTCACGAAATTTTTCGATTTGTGGAAATGATCGGATTGATTCACGACATGCACCTGTCACGAGTTCGATTCTTAGAGTCGTGTTTCCAGAGTTCGCATTCCATCGATCTGGCTCTCGCATCGAGCTCGCCCATGGAATGCTGTTCCAGAGCCATTGGACACGCCGTTCAACCGTCACGCGCACTTTTCTTTGTACGAACAAGCCCGGTACGAGTCGACCGGTTTATGATAATAAAAATGTTTTAAAAAGTTATAAAAGAAAACGTTAATAAAAATGTCGACGAGCTTCTGGGTAAATTAAGGTTAGGTAAACGGAGAGAGAAGATGGGGAGGGTACATAAAATGCCCTACAATTATACATCATTCCTGTCTTCGTTCCCTCAATTACGACAGAGCCATTTCTTCCAGATAAAAATTAAAAACAAAATATGAAAATGACGTTTCTTCCGGCTCGTCCGTACTCTGTTAATTATACGGAGCTGACGGTTTATTTCCACAGAAATATCGTGAAAGATATCCTGCAGAAAAGGGCAGAAAAAAACATTTCAAACAGAAGTACAGGGCGATGCAAAAAAAATCGTTATTGTACAGGAAGTTGCAAAAAGAATTGATCTTTTTTTTATGTCAAAACGAACGTGACATTCCTTTCTCTTTAAGGGGAATGGTCATTTGGAGATGTAGAACGAGACCGGTAGTCGGATGGGTGACCGATTAACTTTTTTTTTATACAAACCTTTTTTATATTAAATAGTATTTTCTATACTTTTCATTTTTGACAAACCGGAAGAAAAATTCGATATCTAGTTCGTTAGAACGCGGTTGTGAATAATCGATGGATATGGGAGCTTAAGTGGACACGAGTTTTCGGTAGTTTCCCTGTGCCCTCGTGTTGGGGTTTTGGAGATCCATTTAAGGCAAATGGACAATACTCGAAGAGTTTCACCGAGAGTTTACTCGATCTTCAAAAATCGCGCAATTTCTTGACACTTGTTATCAATATTATCGGATAATCCATAAAAATGGATTCGTGAATTTGCTCTGGATTCGTGAATCCTTGAGTTTCATTTAATGAAAATTGTTGGTAGAAATTCTCGACGAGAACGGAACAAAAATAACGTCGATAAAACTCGAAACGAAATACGAGTGGAAATGTCGTGGCAGGAAATTTACATGGATGGATCGTGATTTACTTAATTGTATTTTCACCAAAGTTCGATTTTCTGTAATCTCTCCTGTCGTATCAGGCCAATGTAGTCGGGATTTTATCCTCAATTAATGATTCAAGTGTAACCAAGGAGACGCTTTTTTTTCGTCGCGTAATATTAGAAACCAAAAACGTTATCAATTATTTAAGCAAAGTCTCGACACTGCTGCATGTCTGATCGATAAACGTTTCACAAATGCTTATTACTCTCGAAATCAATTAACGCATCAAGAAAATCCTCCTAACACGTTCAATTTTTCAAATGTCCATCAAATCTCTTTTGGAAATTAGGAAATTCAAATCCCCACTCAATTCCAGTTCCAAATTTGATTGATTATAAAATTCCCAGACGAAATTAAATAATTATAATAAATTAGAATTAGAATAATTAGACGAAATAAATCATTAAATAATATCATCCCAATAATGATATTTTAATATTGAAAACACTCGTCGTATAGAAAATCATCTATTGATGCAAAGTGTCGATTCCTGACGTAACGAAAATAACACTGATTCGTTGAAGCACTAATCGAAATATCTGCACAGTAGAAAAAATTGTAAATTGTGCAAATCCTAAAAAAAATCAACAAATACAATTTAATTATTTCAACTTTTTAAATTAATTAAAAAAATAATTGAATAATAAATTCAAACTAACAATAAATCTATTGCGTCGTGACTTTTCGTGCTTTCAGCTAGCTCGAGCTTCCAAAAATTCACGAAAATAAAAATTCGTATTCCAAACCTCCCCCGCCCCCCCAAACAAAAACGCTTTATTTTCCATCTCAAACTTCCGCATACCGGCGTTCGAAAAGTTTGAAAATTCTCCGGCGCCGTTATAATTCCCAATGGCCAAGAGTCAATATTTGTTCCCACCAGTTTTGGTAATTTCTTATCTGAGCCAGCGAAACTTTAAGGTCGGGTTGGCAATATCTCGTGTGTGAGCTGATCGGATAAAAACGGTTGGTGTCATTCGAGCCGATGTCACAGTGACTTTGCAGCCACGAATTGTCAGTGTTTCATCGCTAGATAAGGAGCGTCGTGTGTACCGAGCTTAAAGCCAATACGAGTCTTTCTTATCATGACCAATCCACCAAAATTACGATAGACGTAGCCTCCAGGCATTTTCCCATTTTTTCTTCGTCATTGTTTCAGAATTTTTCATTTTCCTCCTCCCCCCTCCACCCTACATCCTCAGCCCGAACTTCGATTAACCAGAAAGCTCAAAATTCCAAATTTGAATTTATCGAAACTACAAATTTTAGAAATTTTTGGGTTTGTTTGTGTTTATTTCGGTTTGTTTAAAATCAAGGGTTTAAAATCAAACTAACAAACCCAAACAAACCCAAACGAATATCGTAAACCTTTACGAAATTTTTAGTTTTGGATTATTAAAATTCGAAATTTTGAGCCATCTGGTCGATCGAAGTTCGGATTTTCTACCCCACCCCAGAAATGCAAAATTTTCTTTCGGACGTTTCGCAACTTTCTTACCGTGGTCTCGTCGAGTATTCGTTTATCGTGACAGCCGTGGCCCAATTATTTTGACGTTTGGTTGGCCTACGAGTAGAAAAGAGCCAGCGACCGACGCAATCGTGAATCCGAATGGAGCTTCGATTTGCTCACTCTTCTGGGGTTATCACTATCAGTGGCCTCGTTCCTTCTCTTTTTTTCTAACTCCCTTTCCAGAGGAAGAGGGAAAGAGTGATGATGATGATGATGATGATGATGATATATTTTATTACATCCTAGTACTTACTTTCGGGCGAGATACAGGGGTAACAACAAAAAACTTTGAAAAACACTCAAAACATGGCACAATAATAAATCAAAGTAGTAATGCAGATACGAAAATATAAAAAAGTCTATACGATAAAGCAATATAAATTCAAAAAAAAGATAATGGTGAAATAACAATAAGAACAAAAATATTAACTGAAATAATTGTGGAAATAATAACAATAATGATTGTGATGCTAATGTAAATTAAAGAGGGAGGAAGAAAGAGAGAGAAAAGGGAAAGAGAAATATAGCTGATGATGATGATGATGATGATCCTGTTGGACAGGAAATTACATAATATCACAATATACGTAAATATATAATCAAAACAAGAAAAAACAAGAAATAATAGGAAAAGCAGAGAGAGAGAGGATAATAACGTTACAAAATTAAAAAAGACATAATTATAAAAAACTAAAAAATTATTATTAAATTTAACAAAACAGAAGAAGAAAAAATATTAATAAAAATATATATAATAACAAAATGATAATAAAAGTCGGGACCATTAAAAATAATAATACGTAACGAATCGAGTGAAGGGGGAGAGAGGGGATGGATAAAGAGGGAGAGAGCGAGAGAGCAGGGAGTAACGAAATAATCGCACGAATAATATCACAATATACATAAATATATAATCAAAACAAGAAAAAACAAGAAATAATAGGAAAAACAGAGAGAGAGAGAGAATAATAACGTTACAAAATTAAAAAAGAAATAATTATAAAAAACTAAAAAATTATTATTAAATTGAACAAAACAGACTAAAAGAAAATAATAATAAAAATGTATATAATAACAAAATGATAATAAAAGTCGGAACCATTAAAAATAATAATACGTGACGAACCGAGAGAAGGGGGAGAGACGGGATGGATGGAGAGGGAGAGAGAGAGAGAGAGCAAGGAGTAACGAAATAATCGGCACTCGTGGTACGCATTGAGCTCGATCGTTGAATGTTCGAGACTTATTGGACCACCAGCATTCCCGGGTCCCCCGACGATGATTGGCCAAGAGCAACGCTCGTTGTCTTCGTGCTGTTTTTTTCATTCTCGCTCTCTCTCACTCTCGAGAAACAGAACGGAGCGATTGGTGATCCTCGCGAGGGTATATAACGGACCCACGTTATCCAAGTCCCAGGCATTTGAACGTTCGCGCTTACGAGATCGCCCAAAGTTTCCAATTTTTCTTCTCGCTCGCCTTTTTTTACATTTTTTTTTTCAAAATAACTTTTTTCTTTTTTTTTGTTCGCGCTAAGTACTGTTGAATCGTGTCTGTCGTATCGTACGTCGTATTTTATCGGCTTCATCGAATCATCGCCGAAACAACGAGAGGAACATCGATATAAAAAAAAAATAATAATAACGATTAAAAACTGCTAGAAGCGAATGATAACAATATTGATAATAATAAAAAGCTGATGTAATAAATATTGTTACCCATTGTTAAACACCGACGATAAAAAGCAACGATAAATCGATAACATCAATAAACTACCAACATCAACATTAATATTTATTCGAACAATTATTAAATAATAATAACAGTAATAAATATTATAATATCGATAATAATCAACGACGACATCGATAGTTATCAGTATAAATAATATTTGTATATTTTTTTCAATAAATCGGGGAAGGTAATTGATACAAAAAATTAATATAAACAATAAAGAGTTTTAAAAACTGCCAGTAATAATAATAAAAATAAACTTGAATAATAAACATAGTTACCAATTAATAAAAAGCAAAGATAACAAAAAATCCATTGAAATCAGTAATTAATAATTAAAAATCGACGTCGATATCGATTGACTTAATTATTGAAAATTAATTAACAATTGTCGTATCGACAATAATCAGCGGCCTGCATCGATCATTAATCGATACGAATAAACTTTTTGAAAAATCGACAAAATCGAAAGAAATTTATCGTTTGAAAAATCGAAAGAAAATATTAAATAAACAAAAAGGTAAAAAAAAAATACGTGACAGGATGCCATTCGAGGGTAAAACAATGAGCAACGGTCATGGATCGTTGAAGAGGCCGAACGAGAACGAGTTTTTGCACACGGCTGTCAAACACACGAGCACCTCGACGTAAGTGTTCGAACACGCGACCGAGCCCTCGCCCACGTTTCATTAATTAGCATCGCCCTTAATGAGTCGTCGCGAATTGGATCATTCGCGTTCGCCGCTCTGACGATCTTTCTCGATCCTCGGAGAAACGTCAGATCTTCTCAGAACGGACGAGAATTAAAAAAAAATTACGGATACAAATTGGATAATTTTAATTGACGAAAAAAAACGAGAAAAAAAGGGAGGCGGAGGGGGGGGGGGGGTTACGAAAGGAAATCGGAAAACGGGTGGCGTGAAATATGCAAGGGTTGTGCAACGATAGTCGCGCGCAGACGATTCTCCTCCTATTTGCAATCCGAGTTACCCGATAAGCCGTGATTATTTCAACGCGTTCGTTTTTTTTTTTTTTTTAATTGCCTTTCCCATTCGTATTGAACATAGATTGAAAACGTTTTCGCAATGATAAAATAATTGTTGATAAATTCGGAAGAGGGAGACGAGAACGTTTCAGAGATCGTTGCGAGTTTAAATAATTAATTAATAATTATTAATTTGCGGTTGTGACGAGAAGAAATTTTGACGATTATCAAACGAATTTGATATTTTAATAATAATTGAATCAGTAAATTTATGTCAATTTATAAATAAATAATATAATTTTTTAACGTAAATTTTGATTATATAATTTTATGGAAATTTATATATTGGACATTGGCGCGAGAAAATTATTAAATAAATTTATATGTAAAAGGTATCATTTTTTGACGTCAATTATTAATATATAAATTCACATTAATTTATATATTGATAACTGGCTTTTTTTAAACCCGTCTGAAAAACGTATAAAAAATAGCGTTAAAAAATAAAACAATTATTTTACGAGTCGATCGCCCACGAGCCAAGCTTCGTCCGTATACACGGAAAATTATGAAACAAAAACTTTCGTGCCTCGTGTGACGCTCGAAAAAAAGAAGTAATTCGAAAAAAATGAGAAAATAGAAAAAAAAAGAAGGGCGTAAGTGCTTCGCGGATAGCGACAAATTTTTTCGTTGTTTCTTTCTCTCTCTTTCGTTGCACCGGTGCATTCTATTATGCGCCTTCGTCCCTTGCATAATGGAGTTGTAAAAAGTTGGCCCCCTCCCCTCCCCCTCAGGTCGTTCGTTCCCTGGACGGTGTCGCATCAACGGGCAACGACGCTTTGCCTCGTACATATAATAATCGTATGGCAACGCGAGGGTTGCCAGCAGCATAAAACTTGTATCTTGGGACGGTAAACTAGCTCGACGCTCTCGAAATATACGCACATCTCATCTCGTACATAGAATTCCATATTTATATACCGGGTGCCCCTTAAGAATGTTGAAAAAATCGCAGTTTATTTTAAACTGCGATTTTTCAGTTTAATAATTTTTCATTTTAATAATCGATTTTCAGTTGAATAATCGAAAATAAGCATAATTTTTTAATTATGCTTATTTTCGATAATTAACTTCGAACAAATTAAGTAGAAAAATCTGAGAATCGTTTGGACATTTATTTGTTTGGGTTTGGTGCACTGTCAAAAATGGACACCAAATTGACATCCAGAATCCTCGAATTATCATTTTGCAATTATTTCGTCAAATTACGTACGAAATATTTCAGTAAAAACAATATTCGATTTTCAATTAATGTCGATAAATTGTTATTGGTCTATAAGTAATAAATTTTAATTAATGACAATGGATTTTTTATAATTTTTAATTAATGTCAATAAATTTGTTTATAAATAATAATATTCCAATGATTCATTTATTTATTTAATCGTGTTATTGTAATGAATGAAGAATGACATTTTGATTCGATAATATTGATAATTTTGTATCACGCGCACGTGCTGTTTTATTTCGTCACTTGTATTCTCGCAGTAGATAAGGCTACTCCGAACGGACGAGCACACGCGTGGTTAATCATGGATGAAAATTGCTCGATTAATGTATTACTCGATTGAAGTACACTTGGGCAATATTTCGCGGGAACTCGCGCGTTTATTGACCCAGCGAGTATCAACGGAAATAAAAAAAAATAGAAATCATTTTTTCGAATGACGATGGAGATTTTTGTTCGATGTATCCAGGTAGTAATAATAATCAGAATAATTTAATTATTAAATAGCACAAAATTCAATCGATAAGTTTATTCGATTTATATAATTTATTTAAAAATACATTAATTAATTAATTGACAAAATTGATTGAACAATACGTTTATTAAATTATATAGTGAATTATTTATAACAATTACTATTGTTATTATTAATAATTACAGATAATTATTTTTTATTATCCTTTCAATAATAGTTATAAAAGTTTAATGAATGAATACATATTTATTTATTATTTATTTTGATGAGAAATGAAGCTTAATCGGAGTAATAAATTCTTGTAATATTAATAATAATTATTATCATTATATTGTAATTAATAATAATATTTATTATTATATAATAAATATTATAGAGATAATATCAATAATAGATAATAATGATTATTATTATAATATATGTTGCTACTGCGATTCAGTTGGATCTCGAAATCTTGTGGAATCTCCTTAAATATGTATGCGTATAAAGCAGAGTGGTTTGGTCTTGTCGATCTCAATTTACATAGCTAGAGGAAGAGAGAGAGAATGAGATTACTAATGTTTGCGAACCCCGAATTGTTCGTGAATTCGAGAAACCGCACACTCGCGTCATACACGTCAAAATGCATTCTGAGGCGATTATTACTAATTATCGCTGTGGAGAAATCGTATTCAGCCGAGTATCGTCTTTGACTAGAATTATGCGAGTCGTTTCATACGAAATCGACCGTGTCCTTGCCGTTCTTTTTGCCTGTTTTTCGAATCGAAAATAACGATTAAAAAAAGAAATTTATAAAATTAATGAAAATAAACTTATCTTTCAATAATAATAAAAATCCTTTGACAAAATTTATAATAAAAAATCAGTTTGTGAAATTAATAATAAAAAAAGTGTATAAAGTTTAATAAATCAATATATTCTTGTGTCGAATAAAATCGATGAGAAACGAAAATAAAAAATATGGGAATTTTCAAGGTTTTTGAATTTTTTATTTTTAATCGTTTTCAAAATTACGGAAATAAAATGTTTGATAGTTTCTTGTGGGGGAGTCCGCGAGAGGTGGCAGTCTACGAAACGACACTGGGATTTAAAAAAAGTGGGACAACGAACGAAAGATTGGAGGAAGGTAAAAAATAATGGTCGACCAATCCCAGCGGACGGGGACCTGTTGATTTGAATCGCCCGGTGTATATTTGTATAAGTAGCGTATACGCAGGATTCGGGTGTTTGTACGTAGCAGCTCCAGCGAATGAGAGATGTATTGCACCAATGCGATCCTGTTGGTTGCAGAGTTCTCCTGCTGGGGAACGTTCTTACACTCTGCTGAATTTGTCGCGTTTGTACATCTCTCCGTGTGCGAGATGTACTCGCTCAGCATCCTCGTATTTTCCCCGTTTCCCTTGGTGCAGGACTTTTCAGCCTTGACAAAATAATTTCGCGACGAGAGGAGATGAAAAACATTTTTTTTTGCATCGTAAGAAATTAGTCATGATTTTCAAACCTAATTATACGATTTTTAATTATTTAATTAATTGATCTAATTGAATATTTAAATTATTATGAGATTTATTATTTTTCGACGTAATTATCTAGTTTTTAATTATCTAATTAACATATTAACTCAATAATAAAATAGTTATTAATAATGATGATTAAATAATTGTTTAAATGTAAACGTAAGTGCAAATGTTTTTTTCATACCTTGCAGTAATCGTACAATAATCAATTGATTATTTTAATCTCAAGTGAAAGATACCTTGAATGACTTTATCTCACGCAATCAATGGGTTTTTGTTTTCCTCAGTGTAATGCAATTTTTTCTTATCGCCCGAAATATCGATAGCATAACTGATTTTATCGGATTCTACTCCTCGATAAAAATTCGTAAAAATTGAATCGTCCCTGACGATCAAAACCGCGAGCGGAAATCGGGATTAAAAAAAATGTGTCAAAATAAATGTTTATCATAATTAAGCGTAACATTATTATAACGCAATTGTATCAATTATGTTAATCTAATATTACTTTCGATTCATTAAAATATTCTAATTACTTAACTCATTATTGGATCATCAAAGTGTATTATTAAACAATTAAATTTTCATTTATTGTATATTTAAACATATATAAATCATTTTATACACGAATTTTATAATTGTGCAATAAATAATTGAATAATTATTATAATTAAATTCGATTATAATTTAAATTAAAGGAAAATAAAAAATCAACAAAAACTCGATTGAAAAATGGTACAAATTCATTTTACATGGAATAACGTACACACAACGTACAAGGGATCGCTACACGTACGAATTTTCGCGTTCGGTAGATCCTGCGCGTTTTGCGAGGAGAGAGAGCAGCGAGAGAGAGAGAGAGAGAGAGAGAGAGATGTATTTCTCGTGCTTTGGATGCTGCATGTTCAGCATGTGTTCCGCGCGGATTTCTCCGTTCTCACCGCGAAATACGTGATACCGAAACCATTTCCATTCAACCATACGTGCGAGTCCTTCGAAGCAGAACGGTCCCCGGGTAAATGCGAAAATCCATGAAAGAAAATTAAATCGAAACCGCAGTAACCGAAAACCATCAAAAACCGATCTATTCCGAATTTTCATCAAAAATTTCAAATAACCCCAAACTGACCCAATAAAACCTCAAAACGTGGTATGCACCAATAATAAAAAAAAAAACAATAATTTGAAAAACATACGATTGAAATAATTTTTAAAAACTCTATTTTTTCGAAAGACTTCGAAGTGCACCAGCGCACTTCGCAAAACTCAAGGCAACGAAAAATACAAAAATCCAAAAAAAGAAAAAAATACTTTTATTTTCAAAAACGAAAAAAAAAGATGCCGGACTTTGAAAAGTTCACTTCGAACGATTCCGAGATAAACGTTCGTGAGGAATTATAATTTTTCTTTTCAATAACGTTACTTTTTTTCTTACTCTCTCAACATTACTTTTTTTTTGTGGATCAGCCTGTATACCCGTACCCTAATCGGGACTTCGTATTGCAGACTTGTTTTCACATGTTCCGGAGAAAGGGCGCCATGCGTGAACCCTACCCGTAGGCAGATCGTTTCGAGGCAAACGTCGTGTACGTCTTCGTGTAGAATTCGGTACTTGTTTCAACCCCTGCGAGGTTCTCTTTGCTGTGCTTTTCAGTCTCTCACTACCTCTTGCTTTCTCTCTAGCGCGTGTGTGTCTGATTATTTCAAAATTTTATTATTTCGTCCCTGTAGAATGAATACCTCGTGTGTCAAAAAATCTTCTTTTTTTTTTTGTAAAAATCCTATGAAAACCACGTGTTTTATAATACGTGGTTTTAATAGTCCTTTTTATCATTCAAAAAATGAGACAAAAGTAAATAAAAATATTTTAAACATTGACGAAATTAACCGTTTTTTTCGTTTCCTGTGAAGTTTGAATTTCTAGACATACGAGGTTATCATTCTACAGTGACGATTTGGTCTTATCTTTATTTCTTATTATCATTATTACTCATTTCATTATTATAATTACTTTTTTTTTATCGCTTGTAGGGAAAATAGGGAAAAATCATCATTATCATTTTTTTTTGTGATTTTGTGAATGCCAATGAAACGCACCGCTAACAGTACACCATAATGGTGTTTTATCTAGTGTGGGTTTCTCTCTAATCGACCGACCTACCCACTAAACACATATAACCCTGTACGTCCGACACCAAGCTCAGGACTGTTATTCACATTACTTCAGATTGGGCGGTTGATCTTTGCGTGTTCTACAGACAGGTCCCTTCCCTTAAATTCGTTTGTTTACTCGTGACCTTGAATCATTTGGTCATCTTCTTAGCTCAGGCTTCCAGACGCTCATCCATTCTTTTGTTCCGAAGGATTTTCGTTACGCAGTTGGCGATAGTCGACAACCGTCCACGTCCATTGTCATCAGTTTCAGTCACGTAGTCTGACGTGGTCGGTCCTAGTAGTTCTACATTTACGTCGTTTTACGTCTTTGGTCAGTCCAATATTCGTAAACGAAAAACGTGTGATTATTATGATTTTCAAGATCGTAATTCTTTTTTCATCCAAGTGTAACGTTGACCACCTAATGTTCGATAGGAAAAATCGAAAATAGCAAATTCAATAAATCAATCAACCAATCAATGTTTTATCTTCCTACCGTGTTTCTATCTTGCTCTTCAGGTCGATATAGCGTTCAGCAAAATCGACGAGACTAGCTTGTAGACGAAGTCCTGCGTTGCTCGTTGTCGTGTCCTGGGTCTATTTGGTCCTCGATGTTCGCAGCTGCGGGTTGGGGGAGGAGGAGGATGGGGGGGGGGTATGACGTTGATATTCTCCAATGAGAGGATGTGGGTGTAATGCTGATTAGCGATGAGCTGGGGAAGGAGAACGAGAGGAGGAAGATTGGTGGGGAAGGTTGGTGGTGAAAGGGTTGGAAAGAGGAAAGGGGTCAGAGGATCCGTAAGGGGTGAGCCAGCAACAGATCTAATACAGCATCCCCTATAATTATTCATTGATTTTGGCGAGGACAGACGGCCACTGGACACGTTCCAGTTCCCCATTCTCCTTTACCCCGGGATTCCGAGTACGGGAGTCGCCCATTGGGATTCGTGCTCCACGTAATTATCCTGATAATCAACCCATCTTCCGTACCCTATAAATTTCCACTATCCCTGCAACGCGTAAATGTACACCACCTTTTTTTACCGATCCACTTCTCTTTGTCTTGACAGCCGTTTGACGTTTTTTTTCGTTGATAAGAGCATTGCTGGGTAGGTTTTATTGATAAGACAGGAATATTCCGGAAAGGTTGTTTTTTTTTACAAAATAAATATTTTAACCCACACAAAACCAAGAAATAAAACATGCTGTTTTTCTAATTTCAAGCTACACGTTCGAGGCGCTCCAAGAGTCAGCCCAATATCTCCTCGACCGGGTCAACATAAGACCAAAAATCGGTATCATATGTGGCTCCGGAATGGGTGAGTATCATTTTTTCCATCATCAGTGCGATCACCTGGGATCCTGTCCACAGTGAACGCATGAATCCTCCGATGCGACTCTCAAAGTCCCGAAAGTCACGACACAATTCGCAACGTACAAACTCTCACAACTGCGAGTAAATTCGATGTTGACCTTCACGCGACCTTGAGCTTTTTTTTACTCAAGATCGCGCGAATTGAAACTTTACGCTTTCAACTGCAACAACGGCATGAAATTTGGGTTTTTTTATCTCGTGACCTTGAGATTTTTGCTCAAGGTCAAGTCAAGGTCACGCCAATTAACATAGCCATTACCTTCCTTTGTCGAAACGGAACAACTTTTGTTCGAAACTTTTTCGAAAATGATCCGTACTTTTCTGTAGAAACGCTTGGGATGCTTTATCCTTGGACACCCTGTATAATCGATCATATTTATCGGCGTAATGAGAACACGAAGGAGAGTCCCTTTATCCTTATTTGCTGTGCAGGACAATCTGAGCATACAGAGTTGTGTCCAGGTAAATTGGCTGAGACACTTACGGATCCGATAGTATTCCCGTACGAGGAGGTGCCGCACTTTCCGAGCTCAACGGTGAAGGGCCACGTCGGACAATTGGTGTTCGGTTATTTGCAGGGTGTACCGGTTATGTGTATGCAGGGCAGGTTTCACTACTACGAGGGTTATCCACTTTGGAAGGTAAGAGTAAAAGACAAAAAAAAAAAAAAAAAAAAAGAAACGACGCAAATGAGGAATAAATAAATAAAATAAGAAAATACTCCGAGTAGAGAAATCTCTGGTTTTATCGTCGCCTCTGCCCTTTTCTTCCGTTGCACAATCCGAGTGGCTTCAATAATAAATCCTATGAATAAAAGAGAACCAAAAAATGGCAGGGGAGTTCTTTTGCTTGGGTGAAAATCTTCGAGGGACAAATGATATAATACGTAGTATACAGGGTGTTCCAATTAAGAATGTCATCATTGAAATTGGAGGTTAGGCCCCTTCAGCGGGCCCAGCCTCGAAATAGTTATTATTTTTAGACGTTTAGTGTCATATCGCAAGTCCATGTCGATGTATTTTTATACCTTGAAGACAAATCTACATTTTAATTCGTCTTGAACTCTCCATTACTAGGAAAAAATGTCGAAAAAATATTCTAGAAAGGTTTTTCGCATTTTCTCAGTCTAGTTTTGAGCTTTGGGCAAAATTTCGGGCATATTCGTAATCAGCGAAAAATTTCCGATTAAATAGAGCCTTTAAAAAGTCTAAAAACGGAAAAAAAATTTTTTCGTCTTTCCTGGCCACTTTTCCAGAATCTCAGAAATCATGATATTTCAAAAGGTCGTAGAGTAGGCTTTTTCTATG
>JAPYZJ010002303.1:0-21425 GCA_030522765.1 Ophioninae sp. B BG-2022a
AAAAGTGTGGCTCTGATCTAAGGTAAGCCTGTTTTTGGACTTTCATTACTTTTTACATGTTCATGTTTATTGAAATGTTCTTTTATTTTCGGGTATTAATAGCAGTTAGCTAATATTTAAGCAATGTTCGATCACAGCTACACACAAAATAATCCCTGGGATTATATTACCCCTACCCAGGGATCATTTTATACATAGGTGTGTATAAAATGATCCCTTACTAAACTTTAACAGAAACCTGTTATACAAAAAAACAATACATATATAATAAAAAATAAGTATGCAGTTACAAAGTTAAGTAAATTCACTAACTCCAACAATAGAAATCTTGCGATTTTGCGTTCAACGTTAGCCACAGTTAAGTTTTTCCCTTAGGGGGATCATTATACCTCACCTTCCCCTTTGTCTGATAGGCTTTCAAATTCCAGAATTTTGTTTATCCGTAAATGCTTGCTATATGTAAACAAAAATTGTACAACATTCACGATCGATGTTTACGTTTTTCAAACTTTGGAAAGTTCACACCCCTGCAAACTACGCTAACTTGTAGATAAACGGAGTACTCTTGAACTCGTCTTCACCAGGTATTTAACAAGGTTTCGTCAACGGTCTCGGATAGCAACAGGCTTGGCAGGAGAGAGTTTACCGAATGCTCAGGTCTTCGCATCAATCGACAGAAAAATAAACGGCAATTCATTGGACCGTTGACTGAATCGACGAGTTTACAGCGATCACTTCAATACGCCTATTAATTGTCACGGATTAACCATTACGAGTTAGCTGAGGTAGATATTCCAGTTTCCACGAGTTTTAAAGGAATACGGTGAAGAAACGTCTATCAGAAAGTGAGACTCGAGTGAGAACTGGACCGTTCACCTTAATGAACCTCTTAGACATGTATTTTGCTATAGTTTGCTGTAACCGCGATCGAAACGTTCTTTCGCTTATCGCCGAGGATGAGAACAAGATAACTTGCCGATTTGGCCGGGATACGCGGCAAGTACGAAAACCTACATCAACGAAATCTCGTGTGTGTGTGTCTTCTCGAGCCACGAAAAAGACTGTCGTTATCGCAGAAAACTTTAAGCAGCTGGTCACGTGAAACGTGAACGAATAATAGTAATGAAAAACGACGATGAGAGTGATGATGGGAATGGCGATGATATTACAATACCTACTATTATATTTAATTCTACATCCCTTGCGCGAGTTATTTGTATTTAATAGTTAACTACGATGTTATCAGGAGACGCGGAAGAAGCCTCATCCTGACGCCAAGTAATTGATTTATGTATTCGTATATTATACAACAGACGTAGTCGAACGTGAAATGCGCGTTACGATACGATCATTACTATCATACGAAGATCGCAACGCCCAAGTGCCTGATGTTATACTGTTTTTTTTTTTTATAATACCAAGTATCCAGAAATCATGTAAATATTTCTTATTAAACGTATACCTAAAGTACCAATATTCGATTTATTTTTCTTTCCGTTTGGTTTCGTTTCGATTCTGTAACTGTATCATGAAGACGAAAAAGAGATCGTTAGGGGATAGCGTTTTGACGCATCAAGTTACGATACTCATTTTAGCGAGAATTCGAATAATCGAGGAATGCCAACTTTATCACCAAAAACACTTCCATTTCCTCTTGGGAATTGAAGACTCTACGGAGTGTCGGTTCCGCAATTCTTGATTAATCTACTTGCGTAAATATCAAGGTCAAACGGCCGAATCGAAATAACCTTCAACAGAGTGAACGTTTCGAGCAATACTTTTGAGGTTAGGTTGGTCACCAAGTTGGATTCGCGATCGATCCGTTTTTATTAATTTTTTATTCTCTTGAGGCTAATCACTTTTCCTCATTTGTTGGTTTATTTCTCTTATTGGTTATTTTATTATTCACTTATTTTTCCTTTGTGACGAGTCACAAGGAAAGTTGTCGAACGATTTGTCAAAATAAGCAATGTCTAACAGTCAAAATCGATTCGCGATCTTTCTATCGATTTTTCAAGCCTCACTCGTTCTTACAATTAGACAAAAACTACTGGCGAACAAACTGTAAAGTTACATGGCCAAATCAACACAGGTACGGTTCAAACTTATATAAACAAACAAATATAGTTTAGCTTAAATATCTACTCCACTTGTCCCTGTTTTTTTCTACAAACGACTAGTGAGGTATCTAACTTACCGACCGTAAATCTACCAAACTGTATTATCAAGAGTGCCAGAAAATCTTAATTTCAGTTGCACTTTTCCACCGAGAGCGGCGCTGCACTCGCAAGATGGTTCATCACAAATAGAGAAGCAGAAGAAAAGAAGGGGCAAGCGAAAAAAAAGAGCGCATTCGCTAAAAATGGTGAGACGCACGCAACAACCTCGGCACTTCTGATCAAAATATTAAATGTCTAAATTAACGAGTAAAATAAAATTTCCCGCCATGCAATTAATACCCGAGTGACGATAATTCGCATGTACGACGAAATTGGATAAATACACGAGGAAGGACGGAAAGTCGGGGGAAAAAAAACGGTTACGGAACGAAGGTAGGACGAGTCTCTCGATTCGCTTTGTTTATGGAGATCAGCTGTATTGCCAAAACATTCGTGTCACTCCTCTTTCTCAACATCAAGATTTTACGACGTTTCTATTTTCATCGATCAAACTTTTGCTCTAGGACTTTCAAGGGAAATAAAGCTATGAACAAGACGGGCACTAATCTTGTCATCAGATAACTAGCTTCGTTCGAGACTCACGAAAAAATGTTTCTTTTCTCGTTATTGCGACGACAAAGCCTCTAACAAAGTCGTAACCCAAAGTGATTTCCTTCGTATTACATTTTTGCATGCTACGACCCGCAATGACAGACCTTTGAAAAATCTCTTTTCCTTCTGGCAATGATCGTAAGCAGTGAAGAAAATTCAAGTTCCAGTTCGTTTTGATTCCTTTTATTTGCTCTCTCCGGAGTACGATCGGACTCAAACAAGATCAATAACGAGAAGAAATCGATGATTAAACATGGATCAGCGTATTTCGTCTTCGCCGCTTGCATCGCACCTGCACTTTCGTTTCTCAGAGGACAAACGAAAGATGCGCCATTGCCGATGACGCATTCACAAATGGGCAATTGCGTTTTAGATGTACGGAGATGCGAGACAGTCGAAACGCAGGGTAGATTAATTTAAACCTAAATGACATGAGAGAATGAAACGAGACACTGTCATTACCTGCGTGGAGCCGAACCGCAGAGCGAGAACGGTAAGGCTCCGTTCAAGAGGTCCGTTCCGATAGGAAATTATCATCGCTGTCCAAACAATTGTTAGACCGAAATCGATGATCGTCTGTTTCGTAAAGGGGCAGTTTTCATCAACATCAGTCTGTGAATTTCTAAGGGCAGCGAGAAAGTTTTCTATGGGACTCTCACCGCTCATTATTCATTCGCATGACTGGTATTTTATCTTTTATTTTTTGGATTATTTCATTGCTTGCTATATACAATTCCTCTTGTATGGCTGATTATATTCAGGATGTCAAAGCGCATAGTTAAATCGTTCGATCCTCTTTTTGTTAATATTCCAACGATTATGTTTATTCTCTTTGTAATACTTCATTTTGTACTTCATTGGATTGGTAGTGCAAGATAATAGTGAATATTTGTAAAATTATTCTAACATTGTGCTAGCACACAAAAGCATATTTCTGCTCTTCATACTTGATGATTTTATGACGATGACAAATCAATTGCTCACAGGGGAATCTAGCTTGGGAACTTAGCCAAGCGTAAACGTACGTCAACGAAAGAGTAACAATAACACTGGTCCTCTCTAGTAGTTTTGAAACCTGTAATTCCATTGTAATTCCATTCCTTCCAGGAAACGTATGTGAATTTTGCTTAGTTGTGATCGAGTGATTGTTAAAAATGCAACTGATTCGTCATTATTAGCATTGTAAAAATGAACTATTCACCTGTCGACAACTTCACACGCATGCAGATTTATTTCGATTTTATGTTCATCCGAGATTGTTCTACGCAGAGCTTAACATTATAATTAACATTCAATGTTGTTAACTATTATTTACAGTGAAATTCGTATCCATTCCCAGTGCTGTCTAAAACTGTTTTACGAATAATGTATAAATTCATGTGTTCTGAGTCTTTATCTACGTTGATAATGATGACAATCGAAAAAAGAATTTTAAATCAATCAATCAATAACCAATAGATATATATCGATGCATATCGATAGATTTGTTGTAAAAAGCCAACCCAACAATTTTTGGGGTACACTTCGGTTCGACGCATTACATTTTTGCTTCTCACGTCCCACTAAATTCTACGATATTGTTTGGTTCAAGTTTCATTGGTTGATTTAAAAATTCTTTCTCTCGAAGAAAGTTCTGGTTCACCAAAAACATGTCACAAACGATATACAATTAACGGTACGAATGAAAGTTTCAAACGACTACTCAACAATCACAAATATTCCTTTCCTTGAAAATATCGCTTGGTTTTCGAAGCTGAAGAAGCTCGCTGGCTATTGGACTCAAGTTGAATGTTTCGTGATTTCAATCGGTAGGATTAGAAGAGAACGGTATCGAAAGAACAGGCGCGAATGATGAAACAATCATACAAAATTGCGGATCGAACAACTCGAGGCCTCTTTTGATCTTTTCGTTGAAATAGCGAGAACAGAGTTTGCAAAAACGTTTTTCTCGAATGATCCTCGGTGAGAACTTGAAATTGAGATGAATTTACAGATGACAACGGTACTCGATGGCAGCTATCAGCAGCTGGATCCTCACGGGGACGCCGATGACGAGACCGGTGATGACGAGAGGGACGAAACGCCTCAGGAGTCCGGCGTTATGATTCACATCGTGCCTGAGGGTGGCAAAGCACGATGGAATCACATCGAGGATCTCGACTCGTTTTTCACGAGAATGTATCATTACCATCAGAAGCACGGTTTCGCATGTATGATGCTGCAAGAATTCTTCGAGCTAGGACAATTCATATTCGTCGTTACATTCACTACCTTCCTGTTTCATTGCGTCGATTACGCAATATTGTTCAAGTAAGTTGAACGTCCCGTCAAAAGCGATAAGTCTTTATTTAATGAACACATTTCGTATTATTGACAGCGCGATAAGCAAACGAACGAAGCGCCCGTTAAAATGTTTATCTATGATTTGAAAAGGCCTGTATTTGATCACAACGCGTTTTCGTGTTTGCAGAAACGAGAAAGTGGACAGCAATTCGCACAAAACATCGATAAGTGACGCGATACTGTCAACAAGTGACAGTCTAGCGTCGATGGGCTGGATAACGTGGATATGTATTTCCGTGGCCGCAATCTTTTGGATCTTTTGTTTCGTCAAAGTGCTCTATCACTTGACGCAATTCTGGGACATAAAATTGTTCTTCAACGTTGCCCTCAAGATCGAGGACGGCGACCTCGAAAATCTCACGTGGCACGAGATACAGAAGCGCGTGCGTGAAGTTCAGAAAGAACAGGAGATGTGTATACACAAACGAGAGCTTTCCGAGCTCGACATTTATCACAGAATATTGAGATTCAAAAATTATCTCGTCGCTATGATAAACAAATCGTTGCTGCCGGTCAGACTGAAAGTTCCCGTTATCGGTGAAGTTATATTCATGTCAAGAGGTCTCAAGTACAACATGGAGCTCCTGTTGTTCTGTAAGTATTCGTTAAAAAATCAATGAATAATAAACGCCTCTTGGTTTCTCCGTGCTCGTCGAATAATTCGAAGATTCAACTTTATTATATCGCTACGAAATACAGGGGGGCCGTGGTCGCCGTTCGAGAACAATTGGCATCTAAAGGAGGATTACAAGAAGTTGAATAGACGACAGGAGCTCGCCCGTGCGCTGTCCAAGCACATAATGTGGGTTGGAATAGCGAATCTCATACTTTGCCCGCTCATACTCCTCTGGCAAATATTATCCTCGTTCTTCAATTACGGCGAGGTTGGTAATGAGCGAAAGATCCGTGAAAAACGAACGATCGAAGCTTGCGACGAAATCGAAACGTCCGTATCGTTTTACAGATAATAAAACGAGAACCTGGTACTCTTGGTTCGCGTATGTGGTCCCTCTACGGTCGTCTTTATCTTCGACACTTCAACGAGCTCGATCACGAGTTGAACGCCCGTTTGAATCGCGCCTACCGTCCGGCCTCGAAGTACATGAGTATATTCACGTCACCGATAATGACGGTTATCGCAAAGAACGTTGCTTTCGTGGCGGGCAGTATACTCGTGGTGTTGCTCATACTAACGATCTACGACGAGGACGTTTTGACGGTCGAACACGTACTCACGATGATGACGATCCTCGGTGCCGTTGTCGCTGGTTCCCGCGCTTTCATACCCGACGAGAATCTCGTTTGGTGTCCCGAAACACTGTTGACCGCTGTCCTCGCGCACACTCACTATCGTCCCGACAGTTGGAAAGGCCACGCTCACACGCAACTGACGCGTGCTCAAATGGCTCAATTGTTTCAGTATCGGGCCGTTCATCTCCTCGAGGAACTCGTCTCACCTTTACTCACCCCATTTATCCTTTGCTTTCACATGAGACCGCGAGCTCTCGACATTGTCGATTTTTATCGGAATTTCACCATCGAAGTTACGGGGGTCGGTGACGTCTGCAGTTTTGCCCAGATGGATGTACGAAGACACGGGAATCCGATGTGGCAGACATTGCCCTCGACCCCCATCGACGATCGTACCGAAGGCTTCACCAACGCTTATGGCAGCGAAGAAACCCAACGCGGTACTCTCCCCGTACCAATGTCCAATCAGTACACCCAAGCCGAAGACGGAAAAACCGAATTGTCCCTGATACACTTTACCTTGACGAATCCCGAGTGGAAGCCACCGAGTCACGCCGAAAATTTCGTCACCGCTCTCCGAGAACGCGCCAAGAAAGAAGTCAACGTTGTTCCGGGCGACATGAATCCATTGCTCACCAGCCTGAATAGCCTCTCGAGTTTAGGCCCGGAAGTAAATTATAGTTTTTTTCGTATTACGATCGTAACTGCAAATTGGGCTCTCTTATCAGAGTTACTTAAAGAGTACTTGGACTGAACGAGAAAATACGTTAAATCTCACAACAAAAACGAAACATTGCAGTGTTAAAATGGGAATTGTTGAACGGACGTTGAAGTCGTTCCTTTTTTTTTTTTTTTTGTGCTCTTTTATCGCAATTCGCTGATTCTTCTATTTTGATTTACAGTACAACGACATTGTTGCCAGCATCGTGCGAACCACAATGATAAATCACGTGAGCGTACCCAGCATGAATTTCGCGAATCAGGCGGGTATGTCGACGACGTCGGTGGTCGGCGGCGTCGAGGATTCCGGAAGCGTCCGATCCGACGCTTATCCTCATGTCGTGAGACGCGGTTTGAATCGCGCCGAGGGACCGCTCCACAACGAACGAGGCTTGCTTTATGGGCTCCAGCAAGGATTCTCGAATCAGTCACTCGGCGCCTCGGTTTTCGGCTCGGGACACGAACTCTCACCCGATCTTTCGGTACCCGTTGAGTTCACGGCGGCCGACATGTCTCTATCTACATTGTACCTGCACGAGCTGCATCACAGACAAGTAAGCCGGAAAAACTGGGCGATTTTTTAATCACTGTTAAAATGATCCACCATGCATAACCTTGAAAACCTCTAAACGTTCGTTGGAACGCAACGAACATTTTTCTTATAATTAAATTAAATAATTTCTTAAATCGTATTTTTTTCGACAAATTTGAGCGAATGAAATTACGCGAATATTTTGTAGGTTACTTTTCGTAGGATGCTCATAGCCTGAATCCGCGAAATATTATTTTGGATTATGACAAAATTTGTGATCGACAAGAATTTTCGTTGCGTTCCAACGATGCACACTTTCCACACCAACGTTGGGAATCCACTAATATCTCGTAGCAGGGATGAAGTATCATTTGGCATATTGCTGGAATCACTCGATTAGAAGTTTTCTACTTTTTAATCTCTCGAGACAGAACTCCAGTTTGTCATTCGCGTTTATTAATGGCCAATTTTGAAACTTGATGTCACGAAGTCTGGATTTTACTCGAAATCTCGCAGTTCACTCGATTGCACGATCGTCTCGCGAATCTCGAAATTGTTTGCACGAATTTCACGGAGTTGATTCCAATTTTGGCTGAACGTTGTTTATTCACGAATGAAAAAAGAAACATGACAAATGTCGCAACGATTTAATACGCTCGACGACGTTTCACTTCGCTATACGAAAAGTTGGGAAAACGGTGTTGGGAGTCGATCATTCGTACATAATGAAAAGACCCTTTTACATTTCCCGTTTCCCTGGATGCTCATACGAAATATTTTGTTCGCTGATGTATACTGACGATGTTTAAATACTTATCTTAAAAAGTTGCCAACGTCGTTCGATACTAAAATTTCGTTCGAAGAAATTTAAACAATTGGGCAGTGTTTAATTTGATAGCATTTCAAGGATGGAAATTTCAATATTATAAATATTAACGAAAACAAATGGAACAATAATTTCTTAAATAATTGTTTTAAGGAAGACCTAACAATTTGAGTAAAACGCTAATATGGATACTTGAGGCTTTGGCCATATATTTCTTTTCAAGCACTTCGAACAAATGTTGCAGTGAAGCAAAGAGCAGAGTGAGAGAGAAAGAAAGAGTTGTTTGTTTCTTGTTCTGAAAAGTTTTCGTACAAGTTACAATTAATTTTGCATATACATTCCAATTTTTAGATACATGGGTGATGGAACAAAATAAACTTACATAGACTTTATAATAACAATGCATAAATAGTGAACACAAAAACGGACCATAAAATAATTTGTTAAAAAACGATTTTAAAAAAATGTAATCTTACATGGTAAAAGTAATAGTGGCAATAATAGTTCATGATGATCGAATAACATAAAACTTAACATTGAAAAATTGATATTTTCATTGTGTTGGAATCAGCTCGGAGATTCATTTAACAATATCCGAGTCAGAGTATGCTTAAACGTATAACAATTTTTACGCGCTCTGATGTGAAAGGTTTGCAGTATTTCAGAGGTATTCCGGAGGGAGAGATGATGATAATGATGATGATAGATTTAAATATGCCCTAGGGATAATTTCGGGCAAGGAATACAATAAATAAAAAAATATGTTAACAAAATAATAATAAAACTAAAACTGAGGAAATAAAAATCGAAATAAGGATACATCATATCATACGCTAGTGGAAAAGTGCAATTTCGGCACATAAGTAGTAAAGATAAATGCGCTATATAAATCAGAATATATGATGAAAATAACAATATAATAATAATAGTAAAGAAATAAGTCGAGAAAAGCAATCTACTAAAGCCAATTAAAGAATACAAAAACAAAAAATCCATATAATTTAAAAATAAATGAAATCATATAATAACAATGATAAGAAAAATAATCCAAATTATACGGTAAATGACTTTGTAATTTCAAGATCAAATCAAAATCAAGATCCCCCAGATCAAAATTCAAAAATCAAAATCAAATGAATCGAGTAGTCTAAAAAGTACCAGCCCGTAATTATTTCAAAGTTTTTATAATTTCAGAACCAAGTAAATGTCCTTTTAGCTCTTTGTTAAACGCTGAGATAGAGAGAGAAAGAGAGAAGAACATTTGTCCTCGTAGCAAATACGAGGTTTGAGCAAAGTTTGGAAAAAAATAGGTAGTTTCATTCGTAATAATTACAGGTGAGAAGACGGGGCTACCACGAAATGGCGACGCGTAGTATATGGCAACGAAATCCAGTACAGGAGTTGGCCACGTTGCCAGAGGTTAGACAAGAGCGTGCGCCATTGCTGCGACATCAGGACTCTTCGATAAGAAACGCGCGTGATTCCTAGCAGTACCAGAACACCGCGTTCAGCTACAGAATAGCTAATTGGTGCAATGATCAACTGTTCAAGGAATAAAGTATTTTTTATCCATTTAACGATAATGCTGACTACAAGTGATTCATCTCATCGACCGGCAGGCGCGTTCTCGGTCGACCGAAATATATACACACACACACACATATATAAAAAAAAATATATATATATATAAATATTCGTTTCTGTTTAGGAATGGAAGAGGAAACGAAAAAATATAATTTTCTTTTGTTCGCGTCTCCGATCCGCGATGCGCGAATCGAAGCAAACGAATGAAAGGGCAAGGACAATGAAAACAAAAAAAAAAAAAACAAAAAGAGAACAATCATCGATCCAAAAGAGCCTAATGATAACGCGCGCGTTCGAAATGGCTCGTTTGTGAGACTGCGCGTAGAGCAAATCTAGTTTCATACTTTAATTGTGATTACGGAGAGAAGAGATCACGATTGCCTTCTGTTGTGATAGATCGTCGTTTTACCGGCTGCTCGAGACACCAATTATCGTTTGTTGGGAGTAATTCGGGTTTAGCGTTTGGAAATGTTCGAAAAAAAAAGTGAACTTGAGCTTCACTTGCGCAAAAAAAAAAGTCCAAATTTTCTTTCTTCAATCAGTAGGAATAATTTACAATAATGGAGCATTGTACTGCCATAAGTGTCCTTGATATATTGAAAAATATTCGCGATTGGTCGTTCGAACGAAAAGTTCACCTGATTTACCTTTGACAATCAAGGCAATATTATTATTGCGTGACTTTTTTGTTTCTTTCGTATGACTCATTTGTAACAATCGTATATACGAATATGCCACAAATCGATTCTTCGTGAAGTCAATGTATATTCTTTTTTAAGTTAACTCGTAATTTCAGGCGAAACCATGAGGTATAAGGAGCCATCTTTTAAATTGTAAACTTTGTTCATCGATCAACCGTTTTTTTTAAATACATTATTGTCCAGTTAAAAAAAAAGGCTATTTTTATACCCTTGCGGGTTTTTACAACTTTTCAAGCAATTTTATTTACATTTAATCGCTAACGAAACAAAATGAGAAACGGCTCGTTCATTCGAATTCCAATAAACTCCGTTTGAATGTAAGAAAATTTGTTTGACCTCAGCGTCGCTTTGCGTTTCTTGAATTATTTTTTTCGAGCTCGTCGATTCAGAGACGCAAATTCATTTGGTTATGTAGATCGAAAAGTGACGTTCTCGTTTTTTCAAAACCGGAAATGTTGCAACGTATTTAGGACACTCCCAAATTTAGTATATCACAATTATTCGGTATTTATCAAAGTCCTCGTACTTTTTTACAATTTCACGTTTTCCAAACAATGAAATTTTGTATCACATATACACAACAGGACGAACGACAAAAATGAATTTATCCGCAAAAGGTTATCGAGAATTGTTTTTTTCGTTTCGATGTTTTTATTGATCCAAAAATGGCTCCCGACAAATATTTTTCTTCTCTTGAGAACACCTATGACAGTATTGACCTGTTATAAAAAAAATTGGTCGAACGAACGATACGACGATTGATCGACGACGACAAGGGGTCTTCTCTTGAAACGGAGAAAACGTTCGGGGACTCCGTCGAATACGCGTAATAATTATTTTTTAAACGAAGAAGAAAAACCGTTTGGCCCTGCCGGACGAACTTTTGGATCGTCGTAAGATATAATCGTAGCTCTGTACGCAATGTGATTATTAATTACCGTTGTTAAGCCGACTATTATTACGATTAATTTTTGGAGTAAACGCAAACTAAGTCAATTGAGATTTAACGACGCGACACTGTATTAATGCTCCGATCGATCTAGTCATGCCTTTATCCTTTCGATGCGACAAATACCCGAGTTCATAATAATCGTTTAACGACATTTCGCAGATTTATCGTATGCCGGAGTGAGAAGCAAAGTGCGCGAGAATAAGCCGGAACATTTTTATCATAAATTGGAGCATCAAACCCTGCATCTATAAATTCTACAGAGATTGATGCTCGCTTTTTCATTGAAAACTTAGCCGCCGGTGAGAAAATCAATTGCGAAAATTTGCGAGGTTGTGTCGATTTTTCACGTGTCTTTGAAACGCAGCTAACCCTTACCGAGGTACGAACGGCTGACATCATCAGCTCTTTATTCGTTTACCTCAATGTCTTCTTTTCTTTCCCCTCGAAACGCCGAAACAAAACGTCGAAACATTTTTTTCTCGATCTCTACGTCGAGATACAAACCCAAACAAACAATTCGTAACGCCGTGAATGTTCCGCAACGCCCAATTCTACGATTACGGAAATGACGAATTAATCAAAAAGAACAAAGTGGGGAACATTGAAAGGGCAATACTTGAACGAATTTGCAGGTTGTCTTAGGCTGTAAGTTTAAAGCTAGAACTAAGGAGAAAAATATATATATATATATTGAGTTCCCTTTTTTGTTTTTTTTGTATAAACGTTTAAGGTTTAGTTGGCACATATGCGTAAATAAATATACACATATGTATTTATCGTATACATGAATAAGTGTATGTACAGTTCACTCGTATCGTCGCGCCAATAACTTATTCGATAAGTTTTTTGATTTTTCAATCAGCCTCTAATTAAATCATATTATTTTCTGCAGTGATGATCGAGATACTTTTTTTTTTTCGTTGCGGAGAAATACAATTTTATTCCGAGTATCGATGAGGGGACAAAGTTGCTATTTTTTTTTTGCCCAGTACGAACGAAAATGTTAATACTAAGAATGACGTATAATTTACAATTTTAAGATGGACAAATATGTTTCGTGACTGGAGAGAGAATAAGCGAATTAAATGATTCTCTCGTGTAATTGAATTAACGAATTTTTATGGATAATTAAAGAAAGGAAAAATCGCCACTTTGTGTATTATTGAAGAAGTCTTTTTTTCGTTTCGTTTTTCGTCCCTGTGCACGCCTATGATGCGGAATTAAACAAACGAGTTGAAAAATAAAAGAGAAGCGATAAATCGACGAGCTTTTGATGCAACTTCGGGAAGAAAAAAAAAAAAAAAAAAATGGACGGGACGCTGAAATTGCGGGTTAACAACGAGAGGCCGAGGGAAATCGAATCGATCGTTAAAGCCTCGGACGTGTCGAAGTATAATTTGCGATGCAATCGCAATCTCAGCGAAAGAATGACGAAAAAGGATTTCATCTACGACATCTGTCGGCCTCTTCACTCTGCGAGAAAGGTTTGAAAATTGTGGAAATATTGGACTTTCGAAGAAGAAAAAAATAACGTATTTGTGCAGTCAATTTTTGCTTCGTAACGACAGAAAGGAATTTACTTTTTTCGTTATAATTTCAGAAGAAGATTTTCATGAATTCACTTCAGAAAATTATTGATAACGTTTGATAACGATTGTATTTTTAAATAATAATTGTTCAGCTGATTTTACAAGTGTACAGAATACGTGGTTGAAATTTTATAACAATCGGTTCAATAGTTTCGTAAGTTTTAACTCCAATCCGTATAAAAAACTATTTTGGTGATAAACGGGTTCAAATGTTTGTGTAAAGGAAAAATTACAAAAAAATTAACTAATTTTCTTCCAATTTCGCTTTTTTTTTTCAAAGAAGAATCCTGCCTTAATTATTATTTCTAGAACAATCAAACATTTTTTGAAAAAATAAATACTTTTAAATTATTATTATTATTATCTGCGTAACAATTAATATCTGTGTTTGTTCGGGTTAATAGGTCAAAGATAAAAACCGGTTTTGAGTTTGAACACGTTCTAACTAAACTGGTTTTATCTGTATACAGATTTTATACTCCCCATTTCCTTTCAATTCGATCGGTTTGAAGAGCTTTTCTCTTTTTGTGAAAACGAATCTCCATATGAAACTTGAAAAGAGAAAATTATTCGGTCGAATGTATTTATCGTATTAACGAATAAATCGAATTTCTAGCTGGAGAAACTGAAAAAATTGACGACGATATTTCCTGCTGCATGTCGGAGAAATCAAGTTTTCGAAACTCCGAATTGTCTGGAGATTTCAAAAAAGCACTGCTTAGCTGGCGGCGGAGATGCGACTGTGGTAAATTGAGCAACAAATAGGTCGTTTATCAATGACACATCAGTGTATCATGCTTCTAATAAGAACTGAAAAAAAAAACTATGAGCCCGAAAATCTTAATTTTTTTTAAAGTATTATTACTGGATGGGCATTTAAAAATCGCTTAAATTTAGAAATACAAATTGACTTAATAATTTAGTAGTTATAAGATATATGACGTTAGTGGTTGTAAAATTCACGGAAATAAATCTTCGCAAATTCTGAAAATATTATATAAAGATTCTGGATCACTCAACTCATTGGGTTAAGTTTCAAATAAATAATCGTCGTTTTTTACAGTCAATTAATAAAACAATTAAATATTAATTTAAACGATGAATCAATTAGCATAATTGAAAAACTCAATATACATTGCATTTTTGGGTGATTATTGATATTAAATTATCTGAACGTATAAATAAAATTCCAAAATTTCGAATCGTTTTTGCTGGACAGTGGAAACAGGTATACAGTGACTGACGAAACCTCATTCAAGCACGTGTCAATATCGTCGAATTTGACTTCAATCAATATTGAAATTGGAAAACTAACGTTTTGTGGCTTAAAGTTACACCTGACGTTTCATCCACTAATACCTTAAGCTGCGTCAAAAATTATACGATTTCGAAAATTAGACCCTTGTAAATTTGATTTTTGGGCTCGTATTTAACAAATTAAATGCTGCTAAACTGCTAGGTTTTAATATCCATCAATTTGTCACATGGCGATTCTTATCACAAGGAGTCACTCAAAATATTTTAACCTTCGAAGGAAATTAATGAAAATAATTTTTTTTTTTTGCTTTAGCAATATCCCATCCAGCGAATATTAAATTTTGAGTGCAACTTTTGTCGCGAGCAAATAGCCACTCTATTTTCCCTCTCGACACACGTGAAATTTCATCGGCGAAAATACTGCAAGGAATGTTATTGGGTACTCGAGGATGGCGACACGTTGCAAAAACATTATGACAGAAAACACGACGGATTTCCTACGAGATAGATTTTCGTGGATTTGTAGATTATTTCCACAATATCTTCGATAATAATATTTCCGAGTCTCTCCTTTAATAATCTTTTATTAGTTATGTTTAAAAATTGACTGAAATAACATATATATATATATATATATATATATATATATATATGTATTTACAAAACGTCTCAAAAAGAATTCTTATTTCTATTGTATACACAGTGACATTAAAAATACGAAGACACAATTTTTTATATAATACAAAAATAGCCATTGCTATAATTGGAAACGGCAGTTCCGGCACGAAAGATCAAAGCTCTGGTTTCGGGCAATATAAAATCTTATATTCATTTTTACGAGCCATTTTCAACCGTTTCATCGTTAACTCCTCCAAATTCGGTTCTCAGTTCAGGTGCAACCGTTTTCAGGACGTCTGTGACATCGGTCGTGGCATTTATAAATATCAGCTGCTGTCCCCTCAAACTTAAGTCGTGAGCCAATAACTTCATATTCTGAAATTACAAACAAAAGTATTATACAAATCCGGAACATTTGCGAATGGAATTAAACATTTACCTGTGAATGTATGCAACCTGGAATTATTTTGTATCGTTGTGTGGATTTTTTAAATTAAATGTTAAATTTTGTCACGTGTAGCGACGAGAAAGACGTTAAATAAAAATGTATTATTTATTGAAAAGATTTATTGATAATTATTATTTACTGAATTAAGAAAATTGGCTTTTTCAGACTTCTTTTTTTCTGAACCTCAATTAATATTTTTAATTTTTTTAATTTTCATATTCATATTTGGAAATGTTTTAAACAATCGCTGACACGTGCAAATAAAGGATTATGATGACAGTTGTGCTTTCAAAAAAGAGGTCGTGAAAGGTCGCAAGAAAAATAGGTCGCTATAATTTTAATGAATTTTGGATAGCATTTGTCAACTTCCGGTTATTAATATAGCAGTGAGGCAAATTTATAAGTAGATAAATGCGACTTTTTGTTCTCTTCATCGTCAATCGCTCGTATTATTGATTCGTCAAATTGCAACTATTGAACGTTCGCTCATTACCCAAGCTTTTGCATAAATCCACTTATTGCTACCGATTATTTCCAACGATAATTTCCGACGAGGCCGGAAATAAGAAGACTGAATGAGAGGGCAAAAAATGTAACTTGAGCGGCTTACCTTGGCTACAGTAACGTCGATCCGCTTCAGGTTCTTAAAGTCAAGTATCACGTTGCTCAGACTCGCTTCGGAATGGCTCATTATGTTTGCTCGAAGATTTTCCGCGGCAGGAAAAGATACCGCCTCCACCGGTGTGACGTACATCACCGTCTTGCTATCGATCTTTTTCATTCGTGAGTAAAACAAATAAAAATAAAAATACGAATAAAAAAAAATAAAAAAACGAATAAAAAATAAAAATACGAATTTAATCATTGATTCTCCAAAAATTCAAATTCCATCATTGATTCTCAAAAAAAATATGAACTTAATAATCGATTCTCTAAAAATTCGTATTCAATCATTGATTCTCTGAAAATTCGAATTTCATCACTGATTCTCTGAAAATTCGAATGTCATCATTGATTCTCTGAAAATTCGAATGTCATCATTGATTCTCGAAAAATTCGAATTTCATCATTGATTTCCGAAAAATTCGAACTCAATCACTGATTCTCTAAAAATTCGAATTTAATCATCGATTCTCTAAAAATTCGAATTCAATAATTCATTCTTTAAAAATTCAAATTTAATCATTGATTCTCAAAAAATCGGTATTCAAAATTAATTCGATTCGCGGGTATTTTTTCTGTTTATTTCCGCACATTACATGCAGAATGAAATAAATAAAACACCTTAAAAGAATAGAAAATTCCAATTTGCATTTATCACGTTATTTCAAATACAGCGATTTATATCGATTTTATTTGGGTTGTCTCTCATAAAAAATTGAAAATCTGACTCACCGTGTTATCAACGATTATCACAGCTGGTCGTGCTGTATAATACAAAAGCGTCGCCAGATTGAGAGCTATGCCAATTAAGACACCGATCTCCAGGCCAAGAAAGACACACGTCACCAGCGTCACGATCATAATTAAAAAATCTAATTCTAAAAGTAAAATACAATATTATATTTATGTATCTTTGAAACAATAAAGCGTGCACTTTCGTAAAGTGGAAACCGAAATTCGATTCGGAGTTACGCATACTAGCAGGAGCGGAAAAGAAAAAGAGGAATTTAATGTACTACTCGATGGTCTTTACAGAATCGTCAAAATACTTGAAAATTTGAGGAATCGTTGTTCTTGATGGAATAATAATACATGAATTATTTAAGTTTTTTTCGGTTAATAATTTAGTAGTTATAAACGTATCAAAAATTAGGATCGAGCTGTTGGTTAGGTTCAAATGAAGACAGTGAAACATTTACTTTCACGATAAATTAATCGACAATCATTGGGAAAGTGAATAAATATTGTATTTTTTGATAATTATTGATGATAATCAGATGATTTAAACGTATCAATTAAATTTAAAAATTAAAAAAAATGTAAAAACTCAAATTAAATTGAATTTGAAATTATTTTTTTAAACAAAGGGGCAAAGTAATATTTCTAAGCCTTTACTTATAATTAAATTAATTGTTTATAAAATTGAAATTTCTCGACGTCATCTCTTAAATTAACGATTCCCCCATTTTAGACCTTTTTTCAGCTCAATTGTCCATCCAATAAAACGTTCAAAAATCGATATCTCGAAAACTATGGCTCATCGCCAAAAACTCTTTTCAGAGAAGTCTAACGTTAAAACGACGTCGTATATCAAATTTCAGATCGAAATTCGATTTCCGGAAGTTTCTCCAAAAGATTACCCTTTATTCATGGTTTTTGGGTTACGTAGGTTTTGGATTGCTGAAAAATTAGACTTTATAGTCGGTCACCCTGATTATGCCATAAACTTTCGAGAATTATTACTTCAATCATTCAAAATTATAATTCCGGCTGATATTTAAAAAAAATTGGTACGCACGAAGAGAAAAAATTTCTCTTACTTTTTGCTCGCCAAAGAAGGCTATAAGTATTAAAATCCAACATGTAGTACATGGCACATATTATGAGTCCGGCCAGGGTTGCCTTGGGTATAAATCGGAACGTGGACGTCAGTAGTCCGGCCGCTAACAAAACAAGAATACCTACGGAATGTGCGACTTCGTTAAAATAATATATCTATCATAATATTAAAAAAAAAACGAAGATACATCATCAAAAGGAACTTTTATCACAAAAATGAAAATAGAATAATTAAAAATGCAAATAAAAGTATGTACAAAAAAATGCATTTCCTGGTCCAAAAGTCGCCAAATTTGGAAATAGCATGTTACAAATGTTCTTCCCTTTTCAAATGTAATCAAATTTATAAGTGACACATTGAAAATTCTCTTAATGTTCGTTTTTATTGTTAACGTTTAGTTTAAAAAAAAAGCGGTGACTTTTATGGATATCAATGAATCCACGCAGTCACGAACGGTACACGTAAAAATTTACTACACTTTTAAAGCCCTGAGATATTAAAAAAATTCATTAAAACTTGACTGAACTCTGCTGTGAGAATTTTTTATCCATTTTAATCTGGACTGTTATTTTTTTTTTTATACCTGTGAATATTCCTCCCAAAGGTGATCTCACCCCAGACGCGTGATTAACCGCAGTTCTAGTGAACGAACCAGTCACTGGCATGGATCTTACAAATGATCCAAAAATGTTACATATTCCAAGAGCCAACATTTCCTGAGTCGCGTCCAAAGCTTTTCCCATAGCTGTCATGTAAATATGAAAAAAAAAACATGTCAAATATAATTTTAAAAAATCGACCCCTCACACTTTTGCGTAAAATTTGTCACGAATAGTTTTATCATCAGATGCACAGTTGGAACATCAGAAGAAGGTTGGAATTTGTTAGAAGCAGTATAGGATATGTATAAACATTTAGTGTGTATAAAAGAATATTCGTCTTAATTCGAATTAATCAAGAGACATTTGAGGGTTCAGATCCAATATTGTTTGTTAGACCATTGACACGTCAAAGTAGTTAATCCCGAAAAGTAATAATTTCAAACGTGTCAATTTCAGATTTTCTTTTTTAAATGCGCACGTCGTAGAATCAACCGTGCTAAAACGAAATGAAAAGACGACGTCAATTAAAAATTTTAAAGCTTGCTGCTTCGAAAGCACCAAAAAATTGTTGGGTTGATCGCAAAAAAAAACTTAGTTTCACTTATTTTACTTGAAAATTGTTTTTCTTCGAAAAAATAATTCGGAGAAAATACTGTTGAGAAAATTTGGCAATTACTCTAAGTACGGTCGAGTGCTTATCAAATTATAATCGCTGTAAAGTAAACACTGGAAGACGAAGGATGCATACAGAGCGAACGAATTCGCGAATTTACCGAGCTGAAAAAAAGTACGACACAATGTGTTACACACGTGAGTTCACGAGATTCTACCGAGTCAAACTAATTTTTTTTTCAAAAAAAAAAAAATATATATATATATACATTAAATAAACCTACTTTAAATAGAAGAAAAAAAGGCGGAGAAAAAATAAAAGCGCGCAGAAAGAGCCCTTTTATTTTTTCCCCTCTTTTTTTCTTCTATTTAAAATAAATCCATTTAATATTTTTATTTTATATTATTTCAAATTATTTTTTAAATATTTTTTTATGTTATTTTATTCTATATTATTATATTATACTTTATTTTTATTATTCTATTTAAAATAAAATTTTGTTCGATCTTCTTATCGATTGTAAAACTTACCGAAAGCTTTCGCAATGGCGATATGCTCGATGGTCGAAATGATCGGCATCGTAACGAGAGTAGTTCCCATTGCTTTGGCCATATCGAGGAAACCGTAAGTCTCGTTTTTGAACGTAGTCGAAAATGGGGGTGGTGCAAACGGTGGAAGTCCCTGACCCATAGTTCCTTAATTAATCGTTCAATTGTTAGTTAAGTTATTACGACTTCGCAACACTGTTAAAGCTCGGATTTAAAGTTTGCTCGTGTTACCCGTTAGTTTAAAGGGTTCCATATTATACGTGTAAAATATGTAAGCCACAACAGAGCCTGCTACAACTACGATGGCGTTTCGAGCAAGAGTTACGATCCAACCGATATTTTGTAAGCGCGTGCCCCCTCTTCGTCCAGGAATATTCTGTATGGTTAATCATTCATTATCGTTAAATTGTATTCTTATAAACTCAACTGTCTAATGCACGGGATATGTGCGCGTAAATTAAAAAATTATATATTGAAAATCTACCGGAAGTACGTTTTTTAATCCTTTATGACCAAATTCCAAAAGCGCAATGAAACAAAAGCAATACAAAAATGTATTATTTAGATCATTGAAAAAGAAGCTTTAATGCTGAAGTGCAGTGAGACACCGATTTTTATTCATTCTCATTTTTTTTAGTTCAATGGTCAAATGAAAAATTCACAATTATTATTAGAAAAGAAGTTAAATATTAAAAAAAAAAAGGTCGACGTTGAAAACGTTAATGCTGTAAAGACTCTTATACAGGGTGTCCCACGTAAGAATGTCATCCGTGAGATGGGTAGTTGGGCTTGAAATTCTAAGTCGATTGCTACAAGCATGTATGGTTCCCGGATCAACTCCTTAATTGTTATTAATCTTAAAAGGCAGCCAATCAGGCGCGCCGGTTCAGCGGGCTTAGCCTCTTCAAATTTCAAAGTTAGACCATCGATTTTTGCCAATTTTTCCATACATTTTCCCTTCGCCGCTTTTTTTGCGGTTTTTCAAGTGTATTTTCCGGGCAAACCATACGAGATATCGATACAAATCCCACGCCATTATTTAAGTCAGGCAAAAACCTTTTCCAAATACACCAAATAAATCTCGATCGTTTAGAAGAAGCCTACCCTACGAAATTTTAAAATATCGTGATTTCTGAGATTCTGGAAAAGTGGCCAGGAAAGACGAAAAAATTTGTGTTCCGTTTTTAGACTTTTAAAAGGCTCTATTTAATCGAAAATTTTCCGCTGATTACGAATATGCCCGAAATTTTGCCAAAAGTGGAAAATTAGACTGGGAGAATGCTAAAAACCTTTCTAGAATATATTTTCGACATTTTTCGCTAGTAATGGAGAGTTCAAGACAAATTAAATGGTGGGTTTGTCTTCAAAGTATAAAAATATATCGTCATGGACCTGCGATACGACACTAAACGTCTAAATATAATAATTATTTCCAGGCTAAGCTCGCTGAAGGGGCGCGCCTGATTGGCTGCCTTTCAAAATTAATAACAATTCAGGGGTTGATCCGGGAACCATACATGCTTGTATCAATCGACTCAGAATTTCACACCCAACTCCCCATTTCACG
>JAPYZJ010002304.1:0-21424 GCA_030522765.1 Ophioninae sp. B BG-2022a
ACGGGAATCTTCGACCGGAACATTCGTAAACTAGCACCACTGCCATTACAGAGTGATGGTGACAGTGACAGTGACAATATCAAATAGTTCATCAAGAACCATCGAGCATAAATTACGAAGTTATGTAGAGACTTTACACAATCTGTATCTTTAGTTGTAACATTTCAGCTTGATCGGTACCCTCTCAAGGGGGAGTATGTTCCGTCGCTTACGGTACGATCGATTATTTAAGCATGTTAATCAATTATTAATTATTCATTTAAATTTATCAAATATTATATATATTCAAAATCATTAATATCTTTGTCGTCCCAAAATAGCCAGGCAAGAGCGTTTACCCCTTACCTAGAATCCAAAAAAAAGGGGACAACGGTCCGCGCACCGGTTCACCGATGACTCGCTCCTTCGGTGACCACGTGCAAGGCAATCAAACATTTGGTTCGCAGGTGCGAAGTTTTTTGCGTTTCTCCAACCTTCCCTGCGAAATTACCTTAAGCAGTCGCACCTCGGCTCACCCCACGTATTCCTAATAAAAGGATTTACCAAACTATCCCGTGACAGCCTAGGCAAAAATCGCCGGTGCGGTAATAAAGTACCCGCTGGTCAACACATGTGACAGGGTTGTCATCAGGTCCTGTTCGCAAACATCTTTATCCGTGATTGGTGTCAGCTAAGATCCACCCACTACCATTTTCCACATTTTCTACCACTTAAATTATTTTATTCTTGAGAAAAGGGGTAGAATATCATCCCCCTTCTAGCAGCAGTTTTCGTCACCAAACACCGATGCAAGACTTGTACTTTCCATCATCAGTAATCACCAAACCTTCGAAGAGGAAACACCAAGGGGCAAGCAACACTGAACTCTTGTCTCTCTCAAACAAATTATTCACACATCTTAACAATCGTCATTGCGACACAACACAACACAGTCATATCATCTCATCACAATACGCGGTCTATACATGTATCAACGATCAGTTTCACACACTGATCTGTGTAAATAATTGTGAATAAATTAAAGTGTGCGTTTAGTTTATCTCCAGTTATTTTCAACTAACCACCACATTTCAACTAACCACCAACTAACCAACTAACAACCACATTAAGTTGCGGTGCGGGAGTTCGCCATCACAACAGTGTCGAAAAACAGCGTTCGGTATCAGGATTTACGACCCTGGTTGACTCGCTATCAGTAAGTCGAGTCGCGCTGTGCGTGAGCGTACAATCTTCAATTTTTCATATCTTCAACATTATTAAGAAAGTGTCGCCCGAAAAAATTCGAATTTAATAAACATCCACTTATCGGCCAATTAAGATTTTAATACTCAGATATTGAAAAACCGTCGATATACTTGAACATTTGAGGAACATTAGGTCTTGATAGAATAATAATGCATGAATTATTGAAGATTTTTTCGGTGTATCATTGATTGTAATCAATATTGCCATAATCATACCTAATGAATTCTCAATAACAATAATGTAGCGTAAGTCGGCTGTGGCCGCAATGGGGGTTAGGTTTTGGTGGGATGTTGAATAGGGAAGTTACGGTGAAACAGGGAAGAAAATCTGGCGGAACAGGGGAAAAATGAGGAAATATGAATACGAAGGGGACAGGTAAAAAGCGCTAACCGCGCGTAGGGGAGACCGGGGACAAAAGTAACGGCGGGTCGAAAGTAACAAACGTTCTGTAGCCTTCTCCAATAGCCATAGCGACGCGTGCGATCGTTTTTCTTGATGTTCAACTGGATAAAAAACTCGAATCTCAAGTTAAACTTAATTAGAAAGCTTATTATTATAACTTTGAATTGAATAATTTGATTTACTCTTATATTGTTTTTCATTGTATTTATGGCATTGCGCAGAACTAATATGGTGTCACTTTCTACCCACGCCTAGTTACTTTCGTTCTGACCATGGGGTCGAAAGTATGAATCGCCAATTTTTTTTCTCCAGTTTTATAACAATCAGAAACCGAAATATATTAGATCAAATTATAAAGCACATGTTTAGACCATAAACGAAACTTTAATATAGCTGTATTTATTTCATCACAAATGTTATAATTGACGAAAAATCGGGCATGGAGTACAAACCATTACTTTTGTCCCCGGCCTCCCCTACCAATGAGGAACCAGTTGATAAAAACAATATTGTAATTCTGATAATTATTTTTCATTACAATTATTATTATAATTGCCCCATTTCGAACTATCTTTTTGCACGACAGCCCATCCAGTAATACCCTAATCGTACGATAAGAATGTCTTTTGGCAATTGCATTAGATTTAGTTCGGCTCGTGTGAAAACGTTCCAGGCATGTTCAGTATTGCCATGTTTTAACGTTATCGGCGTGTGTACCCACAGCTTTTCGGTATGATCTAACGGTGCAGCGCTCGCTTCTCGGTTTAACGCCTGGAACACGAAGATCTTCTGGTTCTTAACCGGCGAAGTAACGGAGTTAATTAAAATCCTCCGAGAATGCATTCACCTCGTGCTCGGGAGTCCAATATAACGCATAGCGATGCTAACACTATTGGAATTTCTGGCGTCCAATGCTGCTAGACAAAGATCCCCTGTTCAATCGTGACAAACAGCTCGTGAACAGCTTCCGAACACGATCCTTCGTTGCGGTCATCGCCCAATTATGATTGTCATCAAAATGTACAAATGTATTTTTTTTTCACGAGGGTAACTACTGACCTATTTTTTTACAAATATATAGGCTTAAATGCATTATTTTCTCAATACAGTAGAAGCCCGATTATCCGGCTTTTGGATTTTTCTACATTAGCGATGGTATAACAAATTAAACTTTATTTATTGTTAATTGCGACTGAATAAAGGATTTAGAGTCGTTGTATCGACAAAAAAATTTTTTAAAGAATAGTTTCAATAGTGTAATGTAAAGACAAAATATTATGTATTATATTATTATTATTCTTATTATTATGTTGATAATATTATAATTATATTATAGTGTATATAACAATAAAATATAATATAATATATTAAATTTTATATTATATTTCATTGCTATAAAATAAATAAGTTATTTAAACGATATCCGGTCTTCAATTAATTCGGATAATCGAGGTTTTATTCTATTCAGGTCTAAAGTCCCGAAATGATTTAAAGTAATGGATTTTATTGTCAAATTTCCGGAGCCAATTACACGAATTCTTAGAAAACTATCCGTCACTCGAATTCTCATTTTTACAATGTCTGCTTTGACGGAATTTATCATCGCAAAAATGTCCGAAAAAAAACAAAAACATTGATGCTGCTATGAGGATTATACTAACAGATACCTTTATATCTCTACCAACAGTCTAGAAGCGATACATGAAGTGCCGCATGAAGAGAAGAGTTAACCGCAAAACCCGTTCCTCGATGATTTATTTAGATTAATTTTGATATATGGATCAAGATTATAGTGATTGTCTTAATGAAATTAAAAAAGGAATTATTATAGCGATAGATCCGCGGTCCAATGATGATCACATGGATAAGAGTGGCAGCTTGTTTAATATCACGTACAATTTTTAGTTGCAGCTACAATTATTTAATTTTCCGCGTCGAAGAGTAAATCTTTAAGATTGTTTGCGTTTGTTTGAATTTGTTTGGGTTCGTTTGGGTACCACTTGGGGTAGTACAAGGTATTTGATGATTAAAGTTTGCAAAATTAGAATGCGAGAAAATTGCGTTTTTTTTTTTGTTGTAATCGCATCTATTAAGGACACGTGAAAGATCGACATAACCTCAAACATTTTCAAAATCAATTTTCTCATCGGTGGTTAAGTTTTTAATGAAAAATCGCAGCATCAGCCTCTGTAGAATTCATAGGCGCAGAAGTTAATGCCTTTCTTTTCACGATTCTACTATACCGTCCTTGAAAAACCGCGGTTTGAAATGGACTCGAAGTTCGCATCGTTGCGACGCAACGAAATTTCTTTTCTCATTTTTTCATTTCCTTAAATCTATTATTCGGCGAAATATTTTTTTTCATATTCGAATTCTATATTATTACAATAAAGATTTGTATAATTATCAAGGTATTTTAATTACGATTACAGTGAAAAAGAAATAGAGAAATTAAAAAATAATTTTTTTCGTTGCATAGCAACGTTGCGAACTTCAACCTCATGGTTTGAAGGATTTCGACTGTCTCTCTCCCACTCAAGTGTCACGTGGTAAATCTTCTATTTGTCTACGATTTTATAAATTATCGGAAAGTTTTAGGCAATATACAAAATACCTACAAAATATTCTATATAGAATACTGCGTTATACAGATTCCCTGAAACGTATCCATTGGTCAATCAACCGAAATAGAGTATTTTCTGAGTACATTCAATTGCGATTGCAATGTGAATATTGAATTGACTCAACGTATAAAATACTCAACGTTCAACAAATAAAGGATGTGTCTCTTGAGGATTCATCTATTGCGTCGCACGTATGTCGTGTAATCCCATTGAAAGTACGGTTACTAATTCGCTGGTGAAAGTATAAGAAGATTGAAATGTCTTCGTATTGAGCAGTGAACATAAGGTTGAAGAAACCAGCCATCAATGAGATACCCAACTTACAAAGGGGAACGAAAGTTCGAATTCTGTACCATAAATAATTGAGAATTATTCTCGTACCGAATCGTAGTTGAGAAAAAAAGGTTTTCAGTCGTAACGAGGAGGTCACAGTCAACCGTGTCGCGTTTGCTGATTATCTTTCTAAATGTAACGAGGATGGAATGATTGATCGAGTCCAGTTACTGGAAACGTAGGAGTGACAAAAAAAACGTATAGTAAGAACAAAACACTAATTCCGCAATCAATCATAAAATCACATCACGCTCGAGAAATTGCATAAGAAGAGAGAGAATTTCAGTTATTTCTGAAATATGATTTTGTTTTGCGGAAATTAATAAAGATGGAAACTAAAAAAAATATCGGTAGTCGGGTATAATTAGAGCCAATAGTACAAAATTGTTATTAGTTTCCGAGTCATCATTAGCTGGTCAGTCAGGAAATACTTTCGGGAGAAATTATTTTAGCGGAGGGAATTGAAAAGGCATTGGTTTGTGAATAAACAGAATCAACGATTAAGACGCAATGGCATTTTTTTTTTCATTCGTTCGAGAAATTTTATGAGAAGGAATCCGTTCCCCTAACAACTTGTCATTGCCTAGTGAAATTTCGTTAAATTTTGTAGAGTCGGTTAGGAGATCCCTGGTTATTTACAATCCTGTTCTGCCTTACCGACAGCGACCGGGTGCTTCTTAAAGTCTGCGTAGAAAATGATACAGACATTGTAGCTTTGATAACCACTATCAACCTATCTTGAAATGGTGCAACGGCGATATAAAAAAAAAAACTTGACTATGGTAATACATCTTCGGAACACGGATTGGATAGGCTGGAGGCAATTAAAGCGAGAACAGATTGGAGAGCTTCGAGTGGTAATCACGCATCAGCCAATTTACTCGTTACTTCTGTAAATGGCAATGATGCAAAGGATATTGCTGGTTCTTCGTGTAAAACCCATGGAACACATTTTCTAAATTGAAATGTGGAATAATTCAACGCGATTCATTGCAGATTGGATGCACTAGATGGGACGCGGCGCAACTTTTACTTTTCCACATCAATTACAAATTACAAAGTGCCAAGAGGCAAAAATTCGTTACGAGAAGTTTTACCAGTCTACCCAGCCCAAGTCGTATCTCATTTTGGCAAATTCTTCGGCGGTTTGGACACTGCGACAAAAAGACATCGAGCGCATCGCAAGAGAGGGTCCGAGCGAAGTGAGAGGGTGTCAAGTGAGGAGAGAAAAAATCGTCTTATGCCCAAGCGCGACGAGGAGCATCCTGTTAAACTGCATTTTTTCGTTCTTATACTTTCTTTGTGCATGGATGAGCTACCGAGGTACATGTGGTTCGGTGGAGTCCCTGGCAGTGCACACCTTTGCGCAATTTTGCCTCGAGATTCCATTTTTTTTTTACTTTGACACACTTGAGTTGTGATCTACTGGAAGAATATTCCATGTGGTCGACTTGGTCCTGCGAGTCGCGTTTCGCCGTCCCCAAATCCGGTTGCGTTACCACCCATAAATATACACGCTGACCCAACGAAAAAGATTTTAAAAAAGCGAGACTTTTTTTTTCAAACGTCGAGATGTGTCGCACTTTGACATCCGGACTCGAGTGTTTCGCAACATCTGAATATACTAGAGGTTAATTCGCAACAAATGGAAAATTTGCTGATGGCTTAGGGAGTGACAAAGGTTTCATCGATAGCTGCGATTTTTCCACTTCAAAGTTCATAGAAACTGTAGAGAAAAGCAGGATGTTTGGAATACTGCTGGTAATTTGGGATAGCTGAACGAAACCCAGCTATATACTTTCATCAAAAATACTTGTAAATTTATTTGTAAAAAGAAATTGTACATAAAAAAGTATTGAAAAGTGAAACTTATATTAAACGTATACTTTGTTTCGTTCCTAATTTATTTAAAAATGCAATAAAATTTAAAAATCGCAATATCTCAAGGACGAAACATTTTTATCGTAAAATTGAAGCATTCTCTATGAATTCTACAAAGACTAATGCTCGATTTTCCGTCGTAAATTTAATTGACCCTGAGAAAACGGATTTCAAAAATTTGAAACGTATCTCGTTTCAATACGAAGCACAGGAAACGCGATTTCAGCGCTCGATTATAAATAGAAGGAATCGCGTAGATACTGGACTGAGATAGGACAATCGACATTCTCATTACATCAGTCATTTATAACTATTATTATAAATAGACGGGGAGAAGATATTCGATATCGTTAGTAATGATCATACACCTTTGGAAGAAATTTAACGATAATCGAGGGGTGGGTTTGGGGTCTCGTGTGGCGCCTTCGGTTATTATATATAGACCCGTACATACGCATTTACAGTATGCGGCGTATAGGCGGCGCTGAGTAATACACTTGGCGCATTCACGCGTCGCTCGCGCGGCACGTAATCGATCGTATCGAATCCGAAGCCTCGACTCACCTCCGTTCGATCCTACACTATATACGTTAGGTATATTGACGCCATGGCGTCGATCATCGAGAGGCGTCTACCATTCACGAGACTCTCAAGATTGCCAACATTTTTCAGTCACGCCCGTCTGCCTTTTTTTCGATCCCATCCGTTTCCTCCCCGATAAGCTGATTTCCGAATCCTTCGTCGCTAAAGAACTAAAAGACGACACACTTGGACTCGTCTCTGTTGTACCTTATGTAAGATTTATTCTGATTATTTTTATAAGATTCCGAAAGCTTCGACCAGTTAATCAAGCTGAAAGTTTGCGTAAACTTTCCTTTTTACATTCTAAGAAAACCTCTAAAAGGATTTTTAGCGATTAGCTATAGTTTTCGTGATATCGAGTTTTCAGAGTTATTTATTTTACTGCATTTCTTCTATACCGTATAAACCCAAACAAACCTATATTAATGCAAACAAACCCAAACGGATCTAAAGAAATCCCAGCGAACCCAAACAACTTCAAACAAACCTCACACGGTGAGCAAAATCCAAGAACGGGCGAGAAATTTACGATAATGTCCGAGGAGTCCGGATCTACATCTATATCCAGTGGTCGTCCCGGACGATATAGATATACTCGAACGCGTTGAAATAATTGACATCAAAACTGGATGTTTCGAAAACTAACGCTAGTCTGCAAAAATCCTTTAAAGTTTTTCCGTAAAACATTTAAATCAAGTTTTGTGCAAATTTCAGCACAATCGCTGGGAAGGGTTTTTTTCAACATACTGTAAAGTATAAAGTAATCTTTTTTTACCAAGTCATTAATTTGTAAATATAAGTGAAACTTTGGGGCACTGAACTTTTTAAATGTAAAGAAAATTGTTTTGTACCCTCTAGTACATCAAATACAGCCCTGTTTTTTTAAATATTTTTTGTCCATATACCCTTTAATTGATTTTGCCAATCGTCCATGAATGCGTAGAATAAATCATCAACGAGTTTTATTAGAAGAGCTAATAGGTACACATAATCTTCATCTTCCTCCTTCAGTGAAAATATCGAACAATCGACAGTATTACATAAACATGAGGACCGGAGATCCTTAATCTTTAATACCATATCGCAGTGATATGAATATAGAGCTGCACACGCCAAGTTGGCAAGGATAACTTTCACTTGAAGTACCACGAGTCCTATATCCGTCTGCGAAAAGACTTTATCCTGTTTAAAAAGAGTGCATTTGATAAATGTCACTCACATAAATGCGGAAGTACTTTCAGTAAAATGATCAAATAGTTATAATAAACAGACATGCGAGAGATTTTGTATTTTGCCACCAAACGTCTTCAGAAGTGGCAAGGGCGACTGTTACTTGCATTTTTCCAAATCATGCAAAAAGTTTTCCTATGAAGCAGCTACGTTACCTTTTCTCGAAAGGATAGGGTCAGTCTAAGTTTAAAAAAAATCAATTTTGACTACCATATATCGATACTCAATTTCATTTATGATTTCTCAGTATTTTTATTTCGTACAAATAGCGTATACTACTAGGGATAGCCCCAGTATAGGGTCCTAGGGTCGTGCGGATCGATCCCTAGGGATATTAAAGGGACCTAGATTTGATCCAAGAATACGCCCTTGCGACGCCCTTGTATGAACTGTAGTGATAGTGTAGGGCCCTAGAATAAACCCCAGGGATGATATAGGGACTAAGGATAAACTCTAGGGATAGTATAGGGACTAAGGATTAAGTCTACGCATAGTGTAGAGTCTTATTCTTAATCCCAGAGATGATGTAGCGACCTAGGGTTGATTTTAGGATGGTACGAGGTTCTAGGGTTAACTCTACTAATCGGGCAGGGTCCTAGGGCTACCCTAGGGATAGTGTCCTATTTTTGAACCTAGGGTTAGCTCTAGAGATAGCCAGTCAGCTGTAGGATCCTAGAGTTAACCTTAGTGATAGCATGACCTATGGACCTATGTTTAACTCCAGGCAGACTTTAGAGTCCTAGAGACCTTAATGATAGTGTAGGGTCCTAGGGTTACCTCTAAGACCTTACACGCAGTAATTGCAAATTCCACATTTCTATGGAGAAGTTCTAAACTCGTTTTTTATTGCTTTGTTTAAACATATTTTTAACAGCGAACTCCATACTTCAGTCTTTGAGCGTTCGAATACAAAAAAACGAAAAGTACAACAAAGGGTTCGTTAGGAGCGTTGTTTTGAAATGCGTGAAAACTCTGCCCAGAGTCTTTGTTTCGTAGAGATAGCGCAGGGTCCTAGGGTTAAACCTTCATCATTAAGTTCCGTGAAATAATTGCGAACTAGGTCCGGTTGGAGGACGTTTGGGTTCCGGGACGCAGCTACGGGAATGCCTGCGTTATGAAGAAATAAAGATTGCTCAAAGATGTTAAGAGGCTGATACAAGGGAGAGGCGAAGAAGAATGAGAGGAGAGAAGGAAAGGAATCTTGACGCTCCCGTGAGAGCCGCCAGAGTGCCGATGAGATCGCTATAGCTCGTCCCGTGTTTCGTTATCGGGCATCGAGTCTGGGTGCACCGGCCTCATCACTGAGAGCGCTCGAGCGACTGGCGTGTCTTTACGAGTAGGACACTAACCCGAGGTATCACCATTAACATAGATGTACGGCGGTTACTCGCCCCTTGAAATATTAGGATACCCCTTCGAGGCAACCGACTCTCCTTCATCTCCTTTAGAGATTGCTGATCAACGAGACTATCTCATCGGTCCTTCGCCTCGCTCCTTTTGCTTTCCTAGTAAAACACCCTTGCCTGTTCTGTGCTACTATCAACGGATCAACGAGGTGACCGTTTGGTATAACTGGCTTCGCAATAACGTTTTGGAAAATCCGAAGAAACGAGCAATTCGAAAGTTCCGAAAATTGTGACAGGAAGAGTTCATTTATTGTCTATGTGCACTCTTACAGGGGTCACCCCGCTGTCACGGTCGGAAAAATCAAATTTTCATTAATTTTTTCAATTCAATCAATTGTTCTTTTTGAGCTTAATTAAAGGCGTATTTTTTCACATACAGTAAAGTAGATTCGAGAACATTTTTATTTAACAATAAAACGGTAGATGGTGTACTAGAAGTGGTAGAGTGAATGCCTATCGGAAACTTCCCTCTTCCTGCTGAGATTGAAATCTCTGGTTTGAGTCATCCCAAATAAAACAATAAAATTTGTGATTAATCTGCATTAATTTCATCATTGTTAACCATAGCCGTTTCAGAGTAAACCGCATTATTATTTAAACCTAAAATATTTTCATTCAAGATGTTCTGAGGCTATGATTAGAGACAGCTGTTACAATATCAAAAAGTTTCGTGTAAAAATTTGACATATTCGACTATTGTAGCTTGAATAATCGATCGCGGGAAAAAATTAATTTCGGGAAACCCTGCTCTACGAAATATGGCAAGGACTGATCCATGCTCTGCTACCAAAAGTACCACAACTCTGTGATTTTTGTGAATGATTAAATAATTTTTTATACACATATTCTCAAAAGTACATACTACAAGAAAATACAAAAAAATGATCGATTATTGAAGCCACACAGTGGGGCCTAACGACTAAATACCAAAGTTACTAGAGGCAGCCGAAATGTCAAACGGTCGAACTTTTTCCTATTTTTTTTTTCACTTGCACAAGAACGGGTACGAAAGTAATAAATATCGGACGAATAAGTCGGCGCTGTTTGAGCTTCGGCGTGCCGATTAATTAAAACAAGCGATGCTGCATAGACGTTCAGCACGTTCTGCAACCCCGTATATACGTTAGCAGTAGATATAAATATATCAGAACTTAGAAGTGAAAGAAGAGATCCCTCCTTCTCCACCCTCTCTCTCCCTCTCTTTCTCTCCCTCATTCTCTTTCTCTGGCGTTGATCAGCGATCCGATCTACTATCGACGATCGTGCATCGAACAAAAAGCTTGGAATGTCCATGCGAGAAGGTACTCCACTCTGTGGTTTAGCATATACGATTTTTCCACCGTGTTAGCACTATATCCATTTATAAAGGATAAGACGCGCTGTCCAGGCAGCACCGAAGTCCTAGCGCATTTGGACAGCCGCAAGAAAAGAATAGAAAAAAAAAAAGGAGAGAGAGAAAGAGAAGCATTAAAAAGGACGTCCGGGTGCCCTGGACATGGTCGGCTCGGCCGCCGTTCTGTCACTTCGTAAGTTGTTGCCGATCGCGTAATTAAGTTCTGTTAATTAGGTTCGTAAGACTCTAGAACTGGCTGCGGACAACTCATATCCAAGCGAGCAGGAAACTCGACCAGCTTATTGCCTATGTTGAAAGTTAGAAATGGAACTAACGATCCCATTCTTCATTTCTTTATCAAAATGGGGATGGAGAAAATTATTAATCTATCTGTGTACCGGAAACATTCGCTTTGATTGAAATAGTCTACCTCAGTGGAAACGAAATCGTTTGGGTGGTTCTCATTGGAAATTACGATACACGATGAATCGGAACGATCCTTGGAACGTGTCCTTGGAAGGATGGTCTTTCTCTCGGAAAATCGGCGATGATGAAAAGATCGAAAATTTGTGCAGGTAGAGGAAAGCAAGAATATTGGAAATATTTCTGGTAATTTGGAATAGCAGGGTTTCACGATAAATAGCAGCGCTAAAGAAGGCGTTCTTTCATCATTTTCTTAATATGGCGACCAGAGATCGAATTGCGAAGAACTGTTTTTGTAAACTTCCGGGGTACGAGCTTGATCCGTTCGAATCGCTAAATTTCTATATTATTATGTTGTTTAGCTTGAGGTATAACATAAAATGGACCACATACTTAGCACATTGACCGATCCACTGATCAGTCCATCTCTCAGCAATAGTAATAGTAATACTGGAGTAGGTAAATGATGTTCACCGATTCATAATTGTTTAGCCCGTACGGACATTTTGAAAGATCATATCCGCTGTTTATATAACTCGGGTTCGCGTGACTTCATTGATTTGTTCTCTCTCGTGACCGCGCAAAGAGCAAAATACTAATTACCCGTTGTCCATTTATGAAACTCAGAAATTACGGGTGTCTACCCCAGCTGGGTACTCGATGGAGGAGGGATAATTACATGGAAAATTGACGGCTCTCGTGAGACCTAATGAGCGTGTAATAATAGCAAAAGGGTACATCGAGTGAAGATTCAACTAAGCCGCAATTCCTTTCCGCGGAACGTTCCGGACGCATGAACACTGCTCATACATATTTTCGTGGGGGCTGTACTTTGATTGAAAATAAATTGAGAGCCATTAGAAAAACATAATACGCAAACGATCGTGACGTTTTGTATTCAATGTTCGTTGTTTAAGAGGAAATGGTATTCCAGCGCTGTCGGTATTGCAGAACAGGTCAATAAATATCTACGGATTTCCTAAACGACTCTTCAGAATTTAACGAAATTTTACCAGGTAGTGTCAAATCGACGAACAATGCGTTGGCAGCGTTGATTTCCGCTGGGGTGCGCTTAATCCCTATGTAGGGTTTTTATAAGGTTATCGATGGTTAAAAGAAATAGGACCAAACTGGACTTCGAAATTTTTACGATGCGTTGATACGTGCTCATTAAAAGCGAAAAGAAAAAAGAACAGTAATACGTCAAAAAAAGACGCAGCTGTAAATAAAACAGAGTGCTCAATTTTACGAAAAATTGACGAATAGACGAAACTGCGCAAATAAAAACTCAGGGTCGAATAGATTGTTCGGGTCATTTGAAAGTCATTAAAAACGTACTTTTAGTGTGAAATGCCACCAGCACATCGCTCTACCAAGAACGAGCTGGACAAAGGTAAGACTTCGTAAATTTAACGATTAGGCCAACGTTGATTCGCCCAACTCTTTTTCCCCTGTGGTATTACAAGCTCACGTGGGAGTTGAGGAGGGTAAAGGACCTTGTCCTCCAAGGTCTTTCACATACATTGCGCAAATCCTTTTCAACCATTCCTGCTCGTTAAGAATTCTGGCACCATAAATTTCGGTCGATGCGAGAGAAATACTGTGCTTCGTATCAGGACCTGTACGAATCGAGATTAAAATTACGGAGCGAGGGTAAAGAAGGCGATAAACTCGAGCATATGCTAATTTCTGTGTAGAGTCAAAACTGTGAGAGGACTATAGTCTGACAATAAAAAGTGTCAAATACAATTCAGCTGCAACGATCGTTTCGAAGGATGCTCCTATTCTTGAGTCGTCGATGTACGAAATATGTCCGCGCACAAAATGGCAATTCATGAAATTGATCACCGGATCGAGAAAAGTCGATTCGTAAAAAAACGGTTTTACTAAAAGTACTGTAACTCAGTCATTTGTACAAGTTATGATACAATTCTGGCTATATACATTTTTCAAAGTACATAGTGCAAAAAAAAGCTAAAAAATGAATTTTTCGGAGCCACCATGGTCGAGTTCCATCAAAATTTAATACTCATAACTATATTTTCAATTATCCCTATAAATACCTTTTTTAGAGCACTTCGAATGATTGTCATAATAAAAGTGCCAACGTCAGGCCGATGATGATAGAAGGCCTTGGACACAGAAAAAAGGATTGTCTCCTTGGGTGCCAAATGTCCCCATATGTGCCACTGGAATCCCGGTATGAACGTCTCCCCATAAATATCTATTTATACACTATACATACGAACATATTTCTTCCCAACAGTTTACTATGAACGCCTGGCAAAGGTCGCGAAACGTATTAAGTTCAGGACCCGTATTCTCACTGTACGCAGCTCTTCATGCTGCCTGTATTTCTTAAAGTCTCCCGATCGAGGCATGTTACATCGCTCTCAGGCTATAATTAATTATACCCAACGATAACCACAGTATCCTGTAAAACGTGTACACCTACGGTATTACGCATTAGCATAGTACTATTTGCAAGCATTCGGCTACCGTTTTACCGATTGACCCATTAAACTCCGCAACCTGTCTTGTCCACTATTTTGATCACATTCCTACTTACGTGTGAAAATTACATTTTAATATTCCGAACTATGCAACCGCGGCGTCCTATTGGGCATAAAATTGTTTTGCGCATAAAATGTAGGGACGCATTGTTGAGAAATTTTTTGCGCTAATATTCCTGTAATATTTAGGATTTTTATGAAATAATATAGAAAACTTTACAAATAGTTACGAATATAAAAACTTTTAATTAGTATCTATTCGATTATTGCGAATAATCCATTTTTTGCTTATATATCCGGATATTTATCAATTCTTTAAATTATTAAATAAAACAAGTAAATTTGTTTGTGTAATTTATCTAAACACTTCAATTAAATAAGTAAATTTCATCAAGAAATTACGATTTGAACATGGAACTAACTATAATTTTTACATTGTGTGCAGTAACTATATTTAGCAAACATGTTATCTCTACTTAAAACATTCTTTGCTTTTAATATTTTATTTTTTATTTATATTATCATTTTAGTTATTACCTCAAAGGAGAGAATAGTTAAATTTGAAATTTTTGAAGATTGAAGTGTTGTTTTATGTTTGTTAATGATTGTTTTCAATTTTCATTGTCATGTACTAATATTGAAAATGTCGGCCATAAGCTATAGCAGTGAGCCAAACTTCGATTTAATTTGAATAAATGTAAATAAATGTTTAACGAACTTTTGTTCTTTTTTTTCAAAATTATTCCAATTTGTTTTCTCTGTAAATCGATTTAGTAAAACTTATTTTCATTTAAATAAAGCTACATTGACAACTAAAAAAATGGTTAACAATAATCGGCAAAATATTTATCCCCAAAATACACAATTTTGTTATATACAAAAACTTCGGTTCATATACGAAAAAATGCTCAATTCCTCAATACCTGAAAAATCAGTGAGAAAAAAATATTTTAATTTTTTTCGTTGATCAAGCATCGATAAGAATGCAATATCTGATCCATGCTTCAACGAGGTATGACCCTCTGAAATATCGACTAGTATTTAACGAAAAGGTTGCTGTATGCAAATTTTGCGAAAGCTCACAAACAGTCGAATACTACCACTCAGCCATGTTGCATGCAATCTCACACTTGGCTTACGATTTCATAGTTTTACTTTCGTATTTATGTATGCATGAATGTGTATGTGCATAAATAAATTTCGCTCTCAGTATATGAAGCTGAGGGACACTACACGCTGCAACCATTAATTGATCACGATTTTCATGACGTCTAAAAGGTACTTACTTCGTCGTATATTCAATCTACCATGAGAAACACTGTATTGCAAGACGGGCTCCAGTCATCGGGGATACATAAAATGTTTCTCAAATATTCATTACATAAATTGTTAATACTTATACATTTTGGTTTATTATTCTCACAAATGAAAGTACTACGTCGAAATCATTCGGATTCATAATAATAATAGTCAGTATTATTCTTATACATTTTATACTTATTTTATATAATTTTATAATTATAATTATTATTATTATAAAATAAAACAAGTAGGCGCTAATATAATACTCATGAATAATTACGCAGATGAAAAAAACAATATTAATAATACACCAATCACAATAAACGTGATAATATAGGGCAAATCCTCTTAAAGGATTGATGGATGAATATTAATGTCGTCAAAATTGTTAAAAAATTGACACATAAAGTGCCTTGATAGAATATTAATACGTAAATTATTTCATATTTCTTCAGGAAATTATTTACTAGTTATAAACATTAGTTTGACAGCCAATTTAGAAAATAGTCAAAAATTTATTTTAACGTTTAATGAATCGACGATCATTGGAAGACTCAATATCAATTGAGTTTTTGGGTGATGAGTGTAAATAATGAAATTATTGGAACGTATTTATTAAATCGCAAAATTAAAAAATATTTTTGCTCTTCATGGGGCTTTTAAAAATTGCGGCAATTAACATTCATTTATTAAAATCATTATTATTACATAAAATTATATAAAAAATTGCATTATGATTTTGACATAGAAAATAATGTTGGTAATGAAGTATCGAATTTGTTCGTTAAAAACCAAATATTTTTCGGTTAAAGAGCCAAGAAGATATGCATAGGATATCCATAGATACAGGGATGAGCAAAGCATAATTAGCACTCTTTACTGATCGGAATGTGAGCAGTTGGAAAGTGTGTCTCGTTTCTTGCACCGTCGAGGAAGATGAGATCAAGAAGAAAGACGTTCCATATTCTTTTGCGATATACATAATACATGCGAGTAATACAGCCGAGTGATTAATGTTTGCTGCGCACAAAAACAACGGCGTCGGGGGAAAAAAACGATGTTTCTTATCTTGCCGATTCTTATATTTCTTTGTTACGACAAAAGACGGATCCATGCACGTTCGTAGGAACAATGATGAAACGTGAGCAGTGATACGATAGAGAGTGACGTTTGTTTATTTTTTGTCCACTGTTTGACGAGAACTTACCTAAGCGAGTAAAAGTCTCAACGATCTTTGCACGAATGCGAAAACAGGCGTATTCAATACCACGAGTTTTTAAGCATCACAATGATTTTCAATCCACGAAGAAACCAAGAAAGCTGCTTCCTGGCATATTTCGTCGTGCCTCAAAAAGTTACTCAATTATTTTCTGAAAAAATCTAAAATAATTAATATATTCTTTGCACTATCGAGAAATAGCATAGCCCAAATTAAAAATAATGTTTGGCTACATTTAAATATCCATCACACCTCAACAGTCTGCTTATGAAAGTCCACTTTTTCGGTAATCCAAAAAGAAGTATTTTCAAAAAAAAATGCCACCCTGGTATCGTGCCACAACTGAGTATTAACCCTTCATCCCGACTCATATTTTCGGCACCTTCCATCCTGACTCATGGGTCGTTTTCGTCTTTGCGTTATTCGGATCAGTAAAAATGATTTAAAAAATCTGAAAAAATTCATTGAGCTTCTTTCAACCTTCAACTTGAAGCCCCACTAGAATTATTTTGAAAAAAAAAAAATTGTCATACTTTTGTTATTGAAAATCTGGAGGCACGTCGAGAACAATTACAGCACTTTGAAATTTCGCTTGGGTCGAAAACGACCCATGAGTCGGGATGAAGGTTTAAACGCTTCCAAGTTTCACGAAAAGCATTAAATCGAGCATTTAACGGGTGGCCAAAGGCATTGTGTTACGTGTTCGCTTTCGTTCCATGAGGAAGAAAACACGTGAGAGACCAAGGGCCTAGAGAGACTCGGCCGAGTAGATGGCGCGCCAGTCGCGACCACTATCTTTGAGGTTAACTACGGATGGATCCGCGTATTTATCTACGAACACGGCAACTCACTCAGGGGAATAAATATGTGAATAGCGGGTACGAAAGTAGACGAGGAACACTGTATATTTATGCTACTTACAAGTTAGAGAAGTGGGCAAGTTGTACTTTGCACCGCTGAGATCTTCGCGACCTCGATTGTCCTCTGGCCCACGATCTTCACCAACCGAATAGAATAGAGATTGTACCTCGTTGATGCTCCCTAACCTTGTACCTGGCTCATCCCAGTTTACCTGGTCGCGAGCAAGACCCCGTGTTCGCAAATATTGGCTCGCTGGATTTCTGGTCATCTCCACAGTGGCCGAGTGCCTCGCACACATACAGGGTGACCTGTTTCAAATTCCTGTCTTACCACATCGGCTCGAATGAAATTGCACGAGATACGTTGGAAAATCAAATTTATGTACCTTTCTTGCCAAAATATTTACGGTATTACCTAATGCATATTTAAAAAACGCAAATATTTTTGAAAATTTGAAAAATGTTTCTCGATAAAAAATAGTTCTCGATGATACAATGACACACGAATTATTCTAGAATTTTTCACTAATTTATTTAGTGGTTTTCAAATATTTAAGTATTTTTTCAAATTCAATTTCAATTATAATATAATTATAACATTTTTTTAGATTTATTTACTAAATAATTTGTTATTTTTATAATAATTCAGTAATTTGTTATAGACTTTATCCATTATTTAAAATAATTAATTTATAATAATTTTTTCAAACTCGTTTCTAAAAGTCTTTATATTATTAAAAAAATTAAATTTCCAAAGTACGTACTCTTTTTCTGTCTCAGAACAGTAAATTCGGTTTTATTCGCTATATTACATGTCTAAATTAATCAATACTCTTGCCAAAGTGCTATCATGGATTAAAGGCAAAAAAGTTCAGCTTTCAAAAATATTCACCACTGTTTGTGCCATATCGCTCGAAAACTTGTCACTCTCGACTTTCGCTTTCGAACGTAATGTCATTGAGCTGAAAATGTTTGTCTGGGAACGTTTGTTTTGATGTTAAAAATAATGGCTCGCTGTTGGGGAGTGACAGCGCGTGGAAAAGGTACGCAGACTTCCTTGGCACTAATCGAGATAAATTCTCGAAGTCGAAGCTCAAGAGACAAAATCTTTTAAACTGTTTTGCCTACACGTCTATTTTTGATGGAAAATAGCTGTTAGGATTTAGCTTGCCCGTTTCAATGTTGATTGCTTATCTACGAACCTGTTGTAGAACGAGTGGTCAACGTTTCAATGATCCTCGAGAAATTTCGAGTTGAAAATTAGCTTCATCCATATTTATTTAAATTGAACCAAAAATATTCTCTCTTTACTATAGCTAATGGATGACATTAACATTTTCAATATCACATACTGATTGAACATTAAAAAGGCGCCACCAATTACCATAAATTATTTAAATAAAATATGAATCATTAAAAACAACGAGATAACTCTTTCCTGAAAGAACTACTTTGCATATTGTTTAAAACGAATTATTATTTTAAAAACAAACCACCTTCGAATAAAATTTAAAAAATAAAATAAAATAAAAACTAATAGGGAAGAAACAAAAACCGAAAAAACAAAAATACATAATAAATAAATAATAATAAAAAAAAGAATAAAAATAAAAAAACAGAAACAAGTATATTAAAAGCAGAGAAAAATAAGTAGTTTTTTAATGAAATTTACTATTCGTATTGACCTCATGAACTTTAATAGGACGTGAATAGAACATTCACAAAATTTAAAAAAACAAGTTCGAGTACTTCCTTGATTATAAAATGGAATGAAGCGACTGAGAAAGTGGAAGACGAATATAGATTAGAGCGTATTGGCCTCTTCCCATCTGACACAACCTTTTCTACGCATTACAGACGATATCGATCCACTCCTCAATCCCCTTCACAATGAGAACGGATCAATAGATCAATCGAGCAGTAACTGACTCTGGAATCAATTCTGAAACTTGAAAAGTTTCTCTGTAAGTGACCGTCCGATTTCTGCGAGCATGGTTACATCACCAAACTATTCGGTATTTGACTTTATATTTGATGCAGCTGGTAGATATGCATTTGGATCACTGGCGATACGATAATGATTAGAGAAAAGCAAAACGATCGTGATTTCACGAATAAGATGATAAAGTGAAAAGGGGCAGAAGAAACATTCAGTGATCAGGGACAAGCATACAAATTAATTTTTAGGAAAAAATGAAGAACTTAGTTAAATATAGAATAAAGTCGATGTATTAAAATCAAACAAAAACTCAATACTTTAATTAGTGGGGGATGAAAAATCTGAAAAAATGGAATAAGGGGGGGGGGAGTTCGTAAAAAGGGAAAAACCCTGTACGATAAGAACGAATATTAAAAAAAAACACCATAACCTAAACTAGTTGCTTTATACCATTTGGAAAATTCACAGGGTATGAAAATAAGAACTTGCAAGGTCTTCCTTATTTTCATGGGGAATAGAAAGCTTCAAATAAGCCCATGCAAGCCCTTATTTTTATCAGGAATGCCCTACCAATTTTCCCCACGTAACAAACCCACTAGTTTAAGTAATCTTTTTTTTACTACATGATGACAGTATTTTTTAAATATTGCTCTTCACCCTGCTAGATGCCGTTATTGTGACAAGCTGTATCGCGTGTTATAGGGACCTTACAAAACCAACGAACCATTATAAATAGCTTCGACCACATCGTTAGTGGTATTCTAATAACTAAATTCGATTATTCGACAATAGTACAAAAACAGTAACAAAAACGTGGGAGTATTAAAAATGTAGTATACTTAACATTTTTTGGTTGAGATATTTTTATAGTAAATAATTTCCGCTGAAAGCTTTTCTATTAACAAAAAATGATATCCACGATGATATTAATGTCACGTCGTTCTGGCAGCCTTAAATCTGATAAGGGTCTTAATAATGTTGGGGAAATTCCATAAAGGCATGACCAAATCTCTAATTTACTCGATTTTACTTAAATAATCAAATAATTAAAAGATTGACTTCCGATGAAATTCACGAAAATTCACCAACTATTGATTCCACGTTTCTCGTATGCTATCAGCTTCCAAAGACAGCAGGCCTTGATGACAAAGGGCTTTAGGTAACGAAGCCCGGAAAGACCAGATGGAAGTTTGAGAACGGAGTAAAAACAGTTATAGGTGGAAACTTAGGATTATTCAAACTAGAGGGTGCATCGCGAAGCGGATATGCATCAGCTGACTGAATCAGAAAGATCGAATTTGCACGCTCGTGTGTGGGTACTCGGCAAGGTGTACATTCGCGATTGCGTCCGCAATATTTCAGATAGAAAAAAAATCACGTCTCCCCTGTGCGTTCAGGGTCCCGCGATATCTCGCAGAAAACGCATTGCATATGGCATCGACTCGTAAGCCAGTAAGCCAGAGGCATTGGTGAAAGTGCGGGATCAAAGTTGCCAATGGGAAGTTCGTCGTTGTCGTTCTTCTCTTCTTGACTTCGAGCTGCCATTCGTTCTCGTACCCCTCATCGATATGCTCGATCGAGCTCGAACGAAAACTCGGAGTCTGCTCGCTAAAATACAAAATTACGTAATCGTCCTGCTGACAGCAGGTCGAAGACATTTTGGTTTTTTTTTTTTTCGTAGGGGAGTGCGTATCCTGTGCGATTCGTATTGACAATGTCAATAACAAATTTGATAACAAAGCGGAGGGGGAAAAATTTTTTTTTTTTAAATTTGATATTCCCCGTTTTTAAAATGGACTACAAAGTGTAAAATAATTTCACCGAGCTCTTTGGAGATTCAGAAGAGCATACAGAAAAGATGAGGACAATCTGTGTGGAGTCATAAATTCACTTGGGAGTAGGACAAATTATTTTGCAATTTTTAGTCCGTTTTATAAACGTGGTCTATTATCTGCTTTTTTTCAATTTAACTGAATTACATTTAATCACTCAAATTTTGTAGAAATTCTTTCCCCGTTTCTAAAATGAACTGTAAGGTGTAAAATAATTTCACCGAGCTCTTTGGAGATTCAGAAGAGCATACAGAAAAGATGAGGACAATCTGTGTGGAGTCATAAATTTGCTTGGGAGTA
>JAPYZJ010002305.1:0-21401 GCA_030522765.1 Ophioninae sp. B BG-2022a
AAAAAAGTGGTACTTAATGGGGGAAAATTTGCTAAAATCAGTCTTCAAAGACAGCAAGGTGGAAAATCCTTAAAATTATGCAACATATTAAAAAAAAAGAACATTCCTAAAGCTAATTCATCATTAGATAATGCTGGAAATCTATTGAGTTGGTTGGATAAGGACAGTTTTAAGCAAAAAGTTGAAAATTTAAGTCATGGTTCACGGAGCGAAAATTCTTAACTTCGGACCAACATTTTCATAACTTTCATCAAAGTTACGAAGCTGATTATTTTATGCATAAAAGTGCAGCTCATAAAAATTTAGTTAGAACAAAAAAAACTGAAAAGGCTTTTGCTTTTTCCTTTAGAATTTTTTAGAACTGGTCACGTCGAAATTCCTAAAAAATCGAAAAAAAATCGTAACTCCTAAACTATAAAAAATTGCATCACATACATGGGGGTATTTCGGATTCCCCACGACATGCCGGATATAAATTTTTTTTTATGACGCAATTAACCGGCCACCCTGTATATAACAATGTAGAGTAATAGCAAATCGTACCAGTTTTCGGACAGCAATTATTGTTTTGTCCCTGTGTTCGAACACTTTCGTGTCCCAATGTTTGTAAATGTTGTATTGTTGTTTGTAATGTTTGTAAATGTTGTTTGTATTGCTCTTTATTTATATATTATTATTATTATTATTTATTAATTTCGTTACTTTTAATGTATATTGCTAACATGTAGCTAAACATTCGAACTAATGTCCGAACAGTAGGACTCGTCAGAGCATTGGTACGGCTACCTTAACCCGGCGAGAGTGCGGCAGGGTATGTCATAGGCGAGACCGGGGACAAAAGTAACGGCTGCTAGAAAGTAACAAACGCTCTGTAGCCTTGTCCAATAGCCCTAGCGACGCGTGCGATTGTTGGTTGTCAGCATCCACTAACAGGGTGCCGCGTTAATTTCTTAATTAACCAATCATCAAGAAGCACATTTTTCTTGATGTTCGACTGGATACAAACTCGAATCTCACGTTAACCTTAATTAGGAAGCTTATTATTTTTGTACTATAACTTTGAATTAAATAATTTTATTTACTCTTGTGTTGTTTTGCATTGTATTTATAGCATTGGGCAGAACTAATATGTTGTCACTTTCGACCTCCGCCTTTTAACTTTCACCCTGGGGGTCGAAAATAACAGTCTTATATTTTGTTGTGCAGCTTTAGGTATAATAATCAGAAACCGAAATATATTAGATAAAATTATAAAGCACACGTTTGGCCCATAAACGAAAGTTTAATATAGCTACATTTATTTTGTCACAAACGTTATAATTGACAAAAAATCGGGCATGGAGTACAAACTGTTAGGTACTTTTGTCCCCGGTCTCCCCTACCCACCGTGTTGTCGTTGAACGTCGTTGAAAATTTATTCCAACTTGTTTCTAGTAATGTAAAATATAAACAATAATTGAAATAATGTTTTTCCTTAAGAATCTAGTTTTACAGCCAATTTGGTAAAAGGGTATGTCAAACCTTGGCGTGTTACATTTTTTTACCAGACTCTCGCCGGGTGAATTAATCCTCAATGCGCCAAAAACAGCGGGGATTCTCAACTTCATCGGATGAAATATTCGGAAATGTGAAGCGACACTTCCGGCCGAAGGAAGTTGAATACTCATTGAGTAAAAAAAAGGTTTTTTTTTCTAGAAGTACGCTCACCGGAAATGCCTCTCTCGAGTTGTACGAGAAGTGGACCGGAAGTAGCGGCACGGGCTTCCTCCATATTGGCAACGTCGTACTCGATGGTGAGGGAGGCGACTGGTGCATCGGAATTCCTTCTCAATGCTCTTTGTGCGTCCGCGAGGCTGAGTCCCCGCAATTCCGTATCGTCTACCGCGAGCAAACGATCGCCCGGTCTTACACGGCCCTCTTTCGCCGCTGGACCATCCGATTTGACCCCCGTTACGATAAGTGCTCTCGACAAGCCACCACCCCGTAGCGTTACACCGAGACTACCCCCCTCCCGTTCGACCCTCACTTGGGCAACCTTCGATGACACGCTCGACGGTCCTCCCGTGCATTCCGCCTCGTCCAGTATCAGAAATTTGTGAGAACCGTAAAATTGTTGTTGATGCTGGATTTGCGCGGCTGGCTCGTCGTTTCGAGTCGATTCCGAACTCGCCGTAGTCGCAACGCTTCCGGGACGTCCACGATTCTTGTGCGATCGCATCGTCGCTAATCTCAGTGAACTGAACATCGTTGACACCCAAATTTCGTTATATCTTTTTCGTCTCTCTTCTCACCATCTTTTTCTCGGCCATCTTGAATCATCCGAGGAATCTTGCTTATTTTTCCTTCGATCTCTCTATATTCGGATATCAATTTCCTCGTGATCTTGTCGAAAGACTGACCTATGGAATACAGATACTTTCTATGAGGTATATTGAGCTTCAAGGTTTTTTTATGTTAACGCATACACGAGTGTTCACGATCAATGAATAATTTTTATTAATTGATTTTCATTAAATCTTCTCATTTTTTAAGTGATTCAACCTTGACGAAGATTTTCACCTTCGTCAAGGTCGAATAGCTTAAAAAACCGAAAATGCCCTGAAATAAAAACAATATTCATTTCAGGGCATTCCACATTGTCAGCGGTATCATCAACATAGCTCCGATTGATAACAATTTATTTTTTTTTGTTACCGTGGCATTTATTTATTTTCTTTTTCCAGTAGTTCAAACAATATTTGATGTTAGTCAAGGGGTTCCTCCAAAACTTGTGTCGCTAAAAATCTCTTATTTTTTTCTAAAGTACCTATAACAAACTCAGTGAGTTAAACAATTTTCGGAGCAATATTAAATCACACAAAAAACTTATATCGCAACTGGTCCATACGCCCGTGTTAATTAAATGGAAAAATTAACTCCTGTGAGGCACCCTTTAAAGTTGACTTACAGGCTGTGCCTTTTACGTAATTTTTTTTATATACATTAGTATAATTTCTGGCTGGTGCGAGAAGTAAAATTCGAAATTACCAACAATAAGAACCACCCTAGTATGTACTGGTTTAATAAATGTTAAGCTTGTACATAATTGCTAATTACGATCTGGTTTGATTGAATAGCAATTGTGTTACATCGAAATAGTCGCTGTCTTTCTTATTTACCATGGGTTGATGCCTACTATCAGTAGATTTATAAAATAAATGATTGTTCAAAAGATATTGAAGTATTTCAATTTATGGCTTCGCAATTTTCCAATGGCTTCGAAAAAACTATTAAACATTTCAATAAGTTACTCAAGGAATTAAATGAAAGTAACTTAAACATAACAAAAGTGTAACGTAATGTATGCTTTGTAGAGTTGAGCATATTTTCATGGACATTTTCTCGTTCCATCATACGGTGATTTCATGAACCATTTGGTTCACGTTTGGTTGGGTTCGTGGGCTTGAGAATTCGCGAGAAATGTTTCGCCATTATTTTGTGTTAGCGTCGGCGTGGTGGTTCACACTGCCTGACCTGCATTTCGGTTATTCGAATAATCGAATTTTCGGCTACTTGTTGAAACATTGAACTTTTCAATTCTCCCTCGTCATGCTCATTGAATCGTAACTAGTGCTAGTGAGATCCATTTATTAAGATTCCATTATAATTTTAAATGGAATGCTGAAAAAAATCAACTGGAAAAATGGCATACGTACGTTACCCACAGTTATTGAAAAAGTGTACGCATTCGTCGCAATTGAATTTGGTTTGGGGTATATAAGTAATTTAATTTTATTCATTCTTTATGGCCAAAGCCTTGGCCAAAAGTGTTCGGCATCTCTATACTTTTCGACTTTTTCTAGCTTACGATAAAAATTGCAATCCATCAGAAGGGATTGTTTATTGTAGTTTAATTTCCTATTTTGCGATTCCGTTTTAACTTAGTCCAAAGCGCTGGTAATAGTTTGAAGTACCTTTTAAAATATCACTTGTATAGAGGTGTCTTGTACGTTTGACTAGGGCTGTATTTATATGTACAATTTCGTTAATTCTTGATAATATACTTGTGCGGAAAAGTGTGCGCCACAGCGTCAAAATCGATGATAAAAAACGATATTTATCACATTTCCACTTCGATATTTCTACCGCTGTAAAATTACCTGTAAATGGCAGTAAATTCTGTAATCAGCTAAACGCGGCATCCGTGTTGCTGCTCTTGCCCACGATTGCACTTCAATTTATTTTCAATCGTGTTCGAAATATCATTATACAGTAGTCGAATTTTATTCCGTATATTCGTACAATTCAGTTGCAACACATCACTATTAATTCACACCGTGCTTGAATACGCGAGTCACATATTAAAAGAACTCCTCAGAACAGCGAATAACAACGAAATATTATAACTTGCTTCTCCCAACGTAATCCGAGAAAACCTTGAATTCCGATAAGTTTTCACGAACGACACTCACACATAATAATCAGAATTTAATTAGTTTGATTTCAATGAATCCGGATTATTGATTAAATGTACACTTTTTAATTGCGTGAAACACTATTTAATTGCGATCTGACGAATCGTTTTTTTTTGAATTAGTAGAAGCTTTTGAAACAGCCGACGCTTTTTGTCAAAGCTATTAATCGGAGTATACGCGATCTTGATATTCCGGTATTCTTTGTGTAGTTTGTTCGTAAAACCGAAACGTGATTATTCAAGACCGCGAGATGATACTTGGCGTCTCGTCGCGGGCCTATGGCCAGGAACATCATCGTATAACTGAAGTAGAGAGTGTAGAGCGAGGCAGACGAGAGTGAAAGCACATACGGAGAGTCGCTCGTGGAAGAAAACCCCCCTCGGATAATATATAATACAAAAAAACAAGAAGGAACGAAATCTGTAAAGATTTTCTCTCCCTCTCGATCTCCCTGTTTCTCTCTCTCTCTCTCTCTCTCTCTCTCTCTCTCTCTCTCTTTTCTCTGGGCGTCTGTTTCAAAAGTCTCAGACCTTTGGCTAGATCTTCTTTCTTTTTCTCGGAGTTCGAAAGCTCTCGCACACCCTCTCGCTTTCTCTCTCCCTCTCTCTCGTCAACGAAAATAGATTCTCCACTAGGGCCGGATCTCTTCGCGAGACGAGCGTGAAAAATCTATTTATAAAATTTTCCACGCCCTCGCTTTTCGATGTTTATCGGTGCGGCCCTGTGCGGCTGTTATTTTACTCCGCGCAAAACACCCCACACTCGAAACTTTTTGCTTCTCCTTGTCGCTTAAAATCCACCGTAATGGTTGTCGAATGAAACTCTCTACGTTACTACTTAGCTGTGCGCACCTCACGCGTTCAGTCCTCCTCTTCTGTATTTGCCGTTAAAATCGTTTGCTTGGGCCCACGCTTTATCGTTTCCTCTGTCGGGAGAGAGGGAACGAGAAGGAGAGAGAGAGAGAGAGCGCGTTTTTAAACCCTTTATAACTCATTAAAATAGTATTTAATAAAAAGTATTTTATACAATTGTTCCATTGAAATTCGTGTGTGTTGAAAAAGCGCCATCTATGGGGTATGAACTATACTAAACATTGAAGCTCGATATGTTCCAGAGCGGGAACTCTGTTAAATAACCGAAAAAATTATTTGCTTCACATTTGATATGGAAATTTGATTGATTGATTGATTGATTAGTATTCAATCATGCCCTAGTTAGAACTTCGAGGCGAAAGAACGAGAGTACAATAAAAAAAAAGATACAATTATACATAGTTGTTTAAGTGTAGTAGCGTAGTAGACATTTGGTATGTTCTAGTACTGTCCCACGGTGATATAAAGGTTTAAATAATAATATTATTGCTGCGTGATGAAGAGCTTAGAAAATTGTTCGATACAATTTTTGACGAAAACTGATCTTCCAATGATATTACTGTAATAGATAGGTACCAGCGCGAGGAAGGTTAAACTTATTTTTTTTTTAATAAATAAATGATGCCATTTTTTATTTGTATCATTTTTCTTACTTCTTACGAACGAATGGAAAAGTTATAAGGTTGGTTATCGACCGAAATTTCAATAATAGAAAGCCTCGCACTGCGTCTTAATTCGGGGTAAAACAGAACAATCTCAGTATCCACTTCGCAGTAGACCAAGTACGTTTAAAATCCTAGGTAGGAATAACATTTGTGAATGATTTTACAAGATGATTGGAAATTCGACCTATACCTTGAGAGGACTCATTATAGAGATCATTTGAAACAAATTATGAACAGGGGTCAATATTTACTAATTGTTGAGTTATTAGGACGTTACGATTTATCACAAATTTTCAGGCTTGTCCCGAAAAACGCTAGATATTCAATTGAAGGATACGCAATTGAAACTCCACCGAAAGCTGACAAATCAATGATGTTAAAAAAAGCATATCCCAAGTTCGCCTAATCTTAGAAATAAAAGATCTCAAATGATATTACAATAAATCAGTAACTAGTCAATTTTGACACTTGGTTGATTGGAGTTGATTTGGTTAAATTGGCCTCAGGTATGACCCATTTCAATGAATAGGCCGGAATCCCGGTCGCCTTTCGTTATAATTACGAAATAATGAATTGTGATTTTCATCCTTTCACGTATTCATTTGAATAACCATTAAACCACAGTTATTTTCATATTCAAACATTACTGTTTTAATGAAGTCTTAATTAAGTTTTAGTTGATTCATCTTTTTGTTTGATAGCCGTTATCATGGACTTGAAGTTCGCATCGTTGCGACGCAACGAAATTTCTTTTCTTATTTTTTTATTTCCTTAGATCTATTATTTGGCGAAATATTTATTTCCATATTTAAATTCTAGTTTATCACAATAATGATTCGAACAATTATCAAGGTATTTTAATTACGATTACAGTGAAATAGGAATAGAGAAATTGACAAAAAATTATTTTCGTTGCGTCGCAAGGCTGCGAACTTGAACCTCATGTCGTTATCTACATTTTAGTGACTGCAGATCCAAGTATATCGATCGACAGAAGTATATCGTATTTATTGCTGTTTTTCTTCCTCATATTACGTTTATTCACTAATTCAAAACACTCGCGATACTTCCTCTCTAGTTTCACGCGTTTACATTTTTTTTTCTTCTCCCCACTAACTCTTTCTCACTTCTTTCATCTCCTTAACTCACTTTGATCTGGCCACAGTACTTCTTGGGCTTTTCATTCGCTCAACCTCTGGCTAATGTATATCTGTAGGTATATCTATACACATGGATTCACGAATATACATACGTGTGTCATTTATACGTACTGGGGTTCTCGTCCATCTTCGACCGACGTTTCTTCCTCTCGTTTATTCCCCTATCGATTCTCCGGGATCGCAGCTTCTTTAACCCGTTCAAATGAGGCTTTCAACTTTTCTACAATCGTACAGTCATACTTCGTAAATGTACAATACCGCGAAGACTTACATATGTAAAATTCAGTTTGTCCATCTAGTGATGGAAAATTCTTTTATGTATTATTTCTAGCTGGAAATATGTTACGTTTTTCATTTTTACTAAGCTTAGCTACAACGAAGAAACGTCATGAAATATTATTTTTTCAAGGTCATCACTGAATGGACCGGTGGGCGGAAAGTTAGTCCAAAATTTATAAGGCTACATAATCTCTTACACGTTCAGCTTTACAAATTGCCTATTTTTTAAATAATAAATTAGCACTTAGAAATGTAAATTTTTTCCTGCTGACAAGGCTGGACCGTTCAAATGAGGTTTTGTCAGTGACTGTACATCCGTTCCAATGAATGAACAAAGAAATTTATCGGCTTTTATATTTAATTAATTCGGTTAGATCATCTCATTATTATCAATAATTACCGAAAAACTCAATATATATGAAGTTCTCCAATGATTCTTGATTGACTCGTTGTAAATCGTTTCCTATTTAAATGAGACCTTTACTACTTTATAAATTGACTGCCAAACGCAACTACAGAGCTCATTTATTTGATGATAGAATATTTTCATAATTTGTGGCGATTGGGGTTCATGTATTATTATTCTATCAAGAATTTATCGCGATTATTGATGACCCATTAATTAATGCCTTAATACTATGAATATGCGTCATGAAAAATAATTTAGTGCTGACTATTTGCAAATGTATTAAAACGGGGTAATTTGAGTTAAAACCGTGAAGATTCTTCGATAAACTTGAATAATCATATTTTTGATTAATTGTATCAATGCGGGATCCGAATGAACACGATATAACTCAAGTATGCAAGTTGCCTCGTTTTCTTCAGGGTAGTTCAATGTAAGCAGAGTATTCGTTTTTATTTTCAAATTAAGGTTTTAACTGGTAAACAACGTCATTACTCAACGTAACTTTGTTTGGCTTTTTTGGGTTTGTCCCACGTTTTGGTTTTCGTTTATACAATTTTTGCCCATACATTAATCTGGATCCTTTATATTTTTTATACTATTGCCGTTTTTCATCGTGCTTTGTACGTAACCCAATTCTTCGTTGCTCAAATTGAATTTCGAAATTTCCTTAACTATTGTTTTCTCTCTATATGTAAACGCATTCGTAGCGGAAAATATGAAAGGCTCGTTTACTGGGCGTGAAAGACGAGAGGATTAAAAATTCAAGAAGAGCAGATGTCGGTCGGAGTATGATAGCGAAGAGGGTACTCGAACAGGAATAGAAAAAAAAAAGAAGCAGAGTTTTTGCAATTTGGATCGAATCTCGAGTGGAATACGAGCGAAAACTATTAATTCGTTATTTTGTTTCTCACAGTATTGTGCATTAAGGCAGGAAGACCATGTACAAATTTGAAAAAATCGATTTTTTTCTTTCCATAAATTGATAGTTCAATGTTTTAAGAATATTGTGTCCAATTTTTACACAAAAATTCCAAGAACTGTTGGAGTTATCGCAAAAAGACGCCAAGAGTGTTCGTGCCGAGTACACAGAGCTATGCGACTTTGGTCGAGTTTTTCTCAAAACTGTTTATCCCAACTGCTAGAATTATTGCTCAGAAACTAATCCACCGATTTCTATGAGATTTGTCACGCCTCTTCGTTGCATCAGCAGTTTATCGGTGAATCTAAATATTATTTTGGATTTCAAAAATACAATCTACTTTTGCCCTTAACCCGTAATGGTCGCTCGGGGTCCAGTGGACCCTAGGTAAATTTCGTAGGGATATATGGTAAAAGGGTCGATTCAGAATCGAACTTGTGCTATCATGTGTTGTTGTCTGAACCTACTCCAACACTATTTAATCGGTGGCGATGGTCAAAATAGCGTCAGTTGTCTTGCAGCTAGCAAATAGTGCTGTTCTTGCTATATCGCAATATCGGTTTCTTGCTATATCGCAAAAATCAAAATGTGTATGCATTTTTCAATGAAAATTGGGGTACCTTGTTCTTTTTTTCGGATTGTTTTTCCGCCATACCAAGATTGTAAAACGAAAGAAAAAACGATTGCATGACTTGAAAAACATATGAAATAGAATACTCGTTCAAGATTTGCGTCAATGAATCGAGTAGAACGCAAATAGCAACAAGTTTTCGGCGTGGGGTCCACTATACCCCATGTGACCATTACGGGTTAATTATAGCAAACATTTCATGAAAAATCACAAAATTGACTTTATTAAGCTGCCGTTTACTGGATTCTGCATATATTTCAAAAATCCTGGTTCACCGATATCATATGGGTCTTATCTTTGAGAATAACTTAATGTTTTTTTTTTATAATTACAGCGTGAGAGGACTCCAGCAGTCCGGCAATTTTTTAAAAATCTTCTTCTAAACATTAACGCCGACGATGAGCGTTTTGCATTAAAAAAAGTGTACATATTTTTACCGAACAATAAAAATATGAAACAAAAATCATGTAAATATTCAAATGTATATGTGTATTCTTTTTATGAAGAAAAAAATAATTAGAAACCCACAATTTTTTTTGTAAATGGTCTTCCTGCCTTAATACGTTTGGTCAAAACAAAATCACAAAACAAATATTGAAACAAATAAACGTACTTTGCTCCCGAGTTTCTTCACGAGCAGTCTTGTCAGAGCCTGGCGATATAATTGAAACGAAAAAGAAACGATAATTTGGACCGAAGTGAATTTATCGCGATCACTGGAAAGCGTACGAGACTCGAGGATGCTCCGAACGCATTATTACTGGAGTCGGAGATGAAGGCGATTTTAATCACACGGTGGAGCTCGTAATTTTTAATCATTCCTCGTGGCGCCTCCGTTAATACGTTGCATTGGAATGCACCCACGCTTCCGTTCGCCGCACAAAGAAAAAAAGATATACGAACGTTTCACACAAGAAAGGCCAATTACTGTTAATTTTTATCTCTTCTCCGGATGTGAGTTTACCATTTAAATAGGAAACTCTTGAATACGACGCGAGGGAACGGGGGAGAAAGGAAGGGAGAGAGAGGAGACGTTTGCCAATTCCTCGGGGTATATCTAAAGTTAGCGCTGAGAGTCAAAGTGCTGCGCCAAAGCGAGCGTTAGTGCCTCGGGAACCCGAAGATTCGAATATCATCGTTTAACAGAAAAATTTCATACGACAAATTTCAGATACAGCTATTTATTTATATTTATTATTAACGTAGAATTGACGTTTCTTCGGTTCTTTTAATTTTGTGGGTTTTGGGAAATTAGCTACTTTCCGAAGTGAACGATTATTTTTACATAATAGTATTCACGAATCAGTTATTCCTTGTGGAATTAACGTGGAATTAACGTTCATTCTTTTTTTGAAAATTTTGTTCGTTTTGGAAAGTCAGGTACTAGGTATCTGAAGTGAACAATTATTTTCACATAATAGTATTCACATATCAGTTATTCCTTGTTATTAACGTAGAATTAACGTTCATTCAGTTTTTAAAAATTTGTAGGTTTTGGGAAGTCAGCTACTATCTGAAGTGAACAATTATTTTCACACAATCGTATTCACACATGAGTTATTCCTTGGCCACAGAAACATAGGGCCATGAAATCTTGGAAGTATTGTAACTTAAAATCATGAAAGGGTATAGTGTAGATAATTAAAAATCCTAGGACAGCTCAACACGTTCACCGTCCACGGCGAGGGAATTATACCTACCATTTCTTTTCGTGATGAAATGGTCCAATTTCGTCCAATGAAATTTCGATCCCAAAGTTTTTATAATATCAACTATATTTCTGGGAAATAAAAAAATACTAAAATCCTTATAATGTTTATCGAAAGGAACATGGCTAATTGTTCAGAAGTTCTCGTGACAAGGACTTTTGTTCACGAGACTACGGAAGATTCCTACCTAATTATTCATCAGCGAGAGTTATTACTTGCCTACTTTTGAATACCCTTGTTCCTCGAAGACCATGTAGTGAAACACGAACAAACTTCGAAGTCAATGCTTATTGGATATCTCGATATTTTGAAATATCGGCGATTATCAAAAATCAATCGTCGAAATGTTCCTGCTTTCTTAAGGAGGAACTCCACTGTTCAGCTGCAAAAAAATCAATAAGTTTTTGCATTTTCTTCCCATATGTACTTTCAATATTATGAATACCAAAAAACTATTTTGTAATTGACAAAAATGACACTGTTAGAAGAAGGGTGTAGAGCAGCAGGTCTTTTCGGCAGAATTTCATATATCTCACTTTTATCAAATTGGTGCGTGCGATATTAATTATTAGTCGGGCAACGATATTCGGGCATGTAAAATTTGTGAACGTTTTTTTTTTTTGTAATTGCAACTGCTATCGTCGAGCGTAACCGTTCATTCTTTGCCTAATTATCTTTTAAAGCATCTCGAATAAAAATATTTTAAGTACAAATACTATAAATGACTATTATAGCTTTTTATTAAAAGCTATAACATTGAGCTATAAACTAGCTTTATAGCTATAAAATACTTTTTATTTCGAAACGTGAATATATTTCGAAAAATAAACAAAATCAAAAGCAGCCTAACAATAGCGGAATTCATACAAATAAAGGTCAAATTTTATACCAATCAATATAGAGGCTTAATTTCTCTACTTGAGAATATATTTTAACGTACGTGGAATATCGTAACTTCAATCTTGTCCAAAAAAAAAAAAAACGATTAAGCGAATGAAAGAATTCAAGAAAAAAATGCTTATTTTTGTGAGCATTACAGTGAGGTATCCCTTAAGTTTGTCGCGGTTTGAAAATGAATTCTGAATTCGAATGTTGAGCGTTAAGCAGCATCTAGAAAGGGAGATTTGCCTCGAAAGAGCTTCGTTGTGCCGACGAAAAACAGCCGAATTTTATCTATCGCGGTCGCACCATTAATAACACAGACATATCTACGTAGGTATATAACGCAAGTCGCCGTCGCTCCGGATGGTTATAAATAATCAAGGGTGAGTCTGAACGGTACGCTTCAGTAACCCGAGAACTCTCGTATAAACTTTCAAGTCCTCCGTTTACGTACACAACGATAATAATCCTGAAGCGAATAAGGCAACGGCGGGAAATACGAATCGAGAGGAAAAAAGTAGGGTTATAAAAGAGGCATGTCGAGTTTTCTCGTTCGCGAATTTGACCGTTCGAGCTCGCAGACACAATACGTTGACTCATACGCTACGTTGAGAGTCTCATCGAAAGTATCTCCTTTTCGTTCGACTCATCGTTGAAAATTAGACGCACTTCGCGCACGTTCTCGTACAAACGTGTCAGCGCGTATATACGAAGATCCTTTTTTTTGGCAACGTTGGAGCACAAGTACCCAAATTATCTCGCTAATTTCGAATAATTTCGCTATCGTGCTTGATATATACGAAAAACGTCAGGTCTTTTTATGATATATGCATTTTGATGGTTCTCGAGCGTTACAGTTACCGTCTACCAGTTTTAATGAAGCGATACGTTCCTATCTCTCTCTCTCCCTCTCTCTCTCTCTTTCACACTCCCTTTTTCATCTCCTCTTTCGACCGCGACCTCGCTCGTATGCGTTATATATCAGTGTGCCTAATTTTAACATACATCTCCCTTCCGTCACTTCTTTTTATTGTTATTTTTTCTTCGCCTCGTTTTTTTCCTTCGTGGTAACATGGTCTCCCGTCACTTGAGATTTCGCCCTCCTTTCTTCTCTTCCGTCCCTTATTGCGGATAACTTCCATATGGGCTTGACAAAACAGCTGTGTGGGAATGAAAAACCGTTCACCAAATAAAGTCGTTCGTTTTTTCCTTTTGTTATTTTCGTTTCTTGTAACGTCATTGGCCCGTGAAAGCGCCTCGTATTTTGAAAAACAATTGAATACATTATTTCTTCCTACATTGTTGACACTTTTGTGTAATTTACTTTTTATCTACATATACATGATCGTCTTACAATGCAAAATCTAAAACTACGGCCACCGTGATAATTCTCGGGAAAAATATTGCGTCGATTCGTTGCACGCTAATCCCCTGATATAAGGTTCCATTGTGGCCACCAACGTCCGATCGTCATCATCGTTCCCCCGATTGTTACCTTCTTTTTCCCCATAAGATTCCATAAGATCAGCAAGTTTTTGTTTTTTTTTTTTTATGTCTGTCGGTTCGTCCCCTCGGAAGAAACAAGTTTTTCGCAGCTCCAAATTCATACGAGACAAACGAAATTGTGAAAAGCAGGTTTCTTCTTTTTCTCATTTTTTCTTCCCCCATCGACAGGAAATACGAAATTCCACAAGTTTTCGAACGATTGAAAAACAACTGTCCCTCAAACAGTAATGGACAATGAAAAAAGTATAACTGGATCACAATTAATAATCGGGACTTTTAACGAATCGGATAAGATAATATATTTAGTATTTAGCTCGAAAGAACGTGGTCCTGCAACGAGGACAGAAATGTTATTTTGCTATATAAAAAGTATGGGTTTATCGTTGAAACTCCCGATCAGCCAATTCAGATTTTGTTCGATGCAGCGTGCTTCGTTCAAGTGAAAAAAGGCATCGAAGTGAATAAGCAAACAATATTCGAATACACGCGTCTCGATCGTTATTTTCAAGCATCGTAATAATAATATCGATGAGTATTTTTGTTTGAAACTTGAAAGACACATGGACAAAAACAAACTTATCGAAGAATTGTCATTCGCTTGTAAATAAAGTTTGAAAAAGTGCCGATTTGTATCGATTGCTCGAGCGACCGTGTACATTTGGGTGCTCGTCGATCGATCGATTGTTCATCTGGCGCAGCCAGTTTGCAGATTCGATAAAAAACTGCGGAGAGCCCTTCACAGGCTGTACATATTTGTATTGTTTTTCATAACAAGATTGACGCCGGTTGACGAGATGCTTGGGCGCCCGTCAACGTTTTAAGCTCAATCAGTCGGTCGCGTTTGGATTCGTGTATGAAAAACCACGGAATACACCCTGATCCATCGAAGTTAATATCTGCTCGGGAACTGGAGTGAGTCTTGGCCTCTCCGCGGTAAAAGCAGTATCGAAGTATCTCGTGTCAAGTGTGTGCTCCAGTGCCGGTTTGAATGGTGGCTCCAGCTGTCTCCTCTCCAACCTGTCCCATTGAAGACTCTGCAAAACCGTCCTTTCGTTACATTTTTTTCATCCTCTACTTCGCATCAAACATACTTTTTATTTATTCGCCTCTCTAGTTCCTTCACTTTTATTTTTATTATTGTTTACATGGATTTTCAAAAATTTGTGTACGAAAAAATGTAATACCATTTACAAAGTAGACAGTTTACAGTATTTTTGAGTTTGTTCGTAAAGTTTCGTAAAGTATATATTTCGAACTGCTTTTTTGTACCCTTTTTTTAAACGAGTACAGGCAATAATAACACGAGCAATAGTAATGGGATTTATTGAAATGTGTTTGTTTTTGTCACAGCTATAGTTTGTTGTTGTCAATAGCTATAGATGCACGTAGTCTTTTTTTCATTATTATTACTTGAAGAATTTTGAATGTAAATAATATTTTTTATTTCGAAACTATGGCCATGTAAAAAAATAAATAAAATCAAGAACGGCTACGTATAATAATGGCGTCGTTAATGAGGATTACAAGAAAATTTTATTTTTTTGTTTCAGACGAAGCAAACCAGAGATTTTAATATTCTCAGAAAGAGGGAAATTTTCGTTAGGAGTTCTAAATGCTGTTTATTGTACTTCAACTATTGTTTTTCTTTTCAAAATAAACTTATTCGATACTAAATTAATTTAGGTGTAGGAACATATTTTTAATTCAGCCAAAAAAAACAATGAATTGAGTTAAAAAAAAATGCGTGAAAAACATTCCTTAATTTAATCGGATTTATTTTCATTTATCTGTATGACTACTCGATTAACGTCGTTAATCATGACGTTCGCGCAAGGCCAACTGGACGAAGTTAGTTTTCGCGGCCAAACTGAAATTTGTGGAAATAAATATGAATATTGCACTCACGTGAAAGAACGGATGAACGGATATCTCGTGAGCAGGTGGCCTCTTGCCAGCGTCCTTCTCCAGTAGACAAATCAAAACGTCCATCGCTTCTTGGCTCAAGTACCGCGGTATGAAGGGCCTCTCGTTACATATGCTCCAAAAAAGCTCGTCCTCGTCACATCCGGAAAATGGTGATTGACCGGTAAGCATCTCATACAGCAAAACACCGAAAGACCACCAATCAACCGCCTGATTGTACTTCAGTCCTTTAATAATCTGTGAAGGAATTCAATTTTACGAATACTTATCTCCTTTCCTTGCTTTTGCCTTTCAATATTCGTTCTATTGATTTCTTTTATGGATTACGATTTAAGGTTATTATGTATACATCTAAAAATTATTATTGTGCTTTCTAAATCATAAGAAAAGTTTATTGACTGGCTCTCAAAAGTATTAAGGCAGGAGACTATTCGAGTAAGTTCGAAAATAATAGATTTCTTATGATTTTTTTTTCGTAGAAAGAATACATATAGACATTTGGATATTTAGATGTGTTTTGTTTCACACTTTAATTGTTCAAATTTTTTTTCTTTAATGAAAATTGCCCATCCTCTACATTAATGTTTAGATGAAGATTTCAAAAAAATTGCAGCACTGCTGGAGTCCTCCTTCACGCTATAATTATAAAAAAAATCAAAATGATTCTTAGAGATATGACCCATACGCTGTCGGTGAACCAAGATCGTTGAAATATGTGCAAAATTCAGCAAATGGCAGCTTAATAAAGTGAATTTTGTGATTTTTCATGAAATTTTTGGTATATTTGAGTTTGTATTCTTATTGAAATGGTCTTCTTGCCTTAAGGGGTAGACTTATCCGAAGCGACACTACGCTCGTCTCCGAAGGGCCTCGACGGGCCTCGAGTCAAAGTACGTACGTGTGTACATGCGTAAACACGGAACAATTCGAAAATGAGTACCGCTCCGGTATATGCCGGAACTGAATTCCACAAATGTCGTTCGAGATTTTCTCGAAATCGTAAACAACTACTGACTAATTGTAGATAGCCACGGATAGCCTAAAATATGTGACAAAATCAAGTGATCGAGGTCCCAAAATGTGTGTTTCAAATACGGCTGGACGGTCCTTCCCCCTCTCCAAGTGGTGACATTAGCCAAACTTTTTATTCCATACACCCAATTTCCATTATCGCTCGAGCACGGTAATACGACCAACTTTTTTGTTTAATTGATTCAAGAAATCTGATGAGAAAATAGTTGATGTCTGTGAATTTGACATTGCCTGGTCGAATTTCGTTAAATTTTGAAGAGTCGTTTAGGAAATACATGGGTTTTTGATATCCTGTTCTGTCATACCGACCGACGATGGATTTCTTCTCAATGTCGATTGAGTTCTCTATTCAGTTTCATCCTGATAGTTTTGTCAAAATCTATGGAATGATGCGTGCTCTCTAGTCCACAGTATTGCTGTCAAGTTTATTTTTCGACAATTTACGTTTTCAATATATATCATTATATTTCACGACGATACGACTCGTAGATCGTCTCAGTTTTTAGCATTTCTAATGGAAAACCATTAATTAACAACTTTCCGTCCGAACTTTAAATGTTCCCGCAAAAAGAGTGTTTCTGGCGAAAACGAGAATTGAAAAAATGTTTGGAATTTTCGGTTATTTTAATAATTACCTCAGGTGCCATGTAGTCCGGGGTGCCACAAAAAGTGTCGGCTGTACGGTCGAGGAAAATCTGCAGCTTGCACATACCGAAATCGGCAATTCTAATGTGGCCCTCGAAGTCGAGAAGCACGTTGTCGAGTTTGAGATCGCGATAGACGATACCCTTTTTGTGCAAAAAATTGAGACCCGACCATATCTCGGCGGCGTAAAATCGTGCCCGTGACTCGGCGAATCTGCCGGACTTTTGTATATGGAACATCAGATCTCCGCCGTTTAGATACTCCATCACGAAGAAGAGATGGGAATCTGTTTGAAAAGTGCAGAACAGGTGGCACAGGTACGGATGTCTCGTTGCGAGTGTCAAAACTTTTCGTTCGATCAGAGTACACTCGACGTCATCGTCCTCGAGCACGACGTCCTTTTTCAGACACTTGACTGCGTAGACGCAATCCGTTCGTCGTAACTCAGCGAGTAACACTTTTCCAAAACTTCCTTTTCCCAAGACCTGAAATTGTGGAATCGTTGAAACGAGTTAAAAACGACAAATAAACAAAGCGATGAACGAAAAGCTTTTTAAATTTTTACCTTTCTCAAATTTTTCTTTTAATTTTAATTTTTTAAATTAAAAGAAAACTTTATTAATAACGCCAAGATAATATTATTTTTTCGTCACTATCGAAAGCTAAAACATCAAAAGTATAGCTTTATTGATGAGAGCATCGATCGTTCGACTATATTTTATTCTTCTCCTATCTACATTTATTTATCTATATTTTTAATATCGATCTTTAGACAAAAAGGACGAAAAAAACACTTATTCTCATCTAACATTTGTATTCTGCTTGATCAAAATCAATAGTGCCTTTATCTCTGGCGTCCAATATATACACAATGACTATCTAAACTGTAAATTAAGATTGAATTGCTATTTAAAACACATTTGGTTTTTGTACGCAATCCTTCAGGAAATGGGTCGAATATACCCAACGTCAAACGTCAGTTTGAAGAATAATAGTTTTTGATGGAATAGTAATAAATGAATGATTTCATAATTTTTACTAAAAAATGCAGTTGTTATAAACATACTAGCTGCAACTTGCAGTGTTATCCCCCGGAAAAAACAAAATTCCATGGAAAATCGTTCAGCCGTTAGAGCGACGAAGAGTAAGGAATAAACGTAGGGTACTTCCGGGGTAGATGGCCGTAAGGTAGAGATGGCCCATCGAAATAATTCATAGGACTGTTGGCTAGCTGGCACTAGTTACCGTTAATGAATTCCTCATTTATAAGTTCGCTTCGTGACGCGCGAGGAAGGAAATTTCAAGATCGTGCAAATTTAGGTCGAAAAAATAATAAAAAAGTAAGTAAACTCCTTGTTATTCGTTTGGGTTTTTCTAAATAGCGTTTAAGAAAAACTATGAGCAACTACCCCGGGCTTTCCCTATAAACAAACTACCGCCTTAAGAGGGGGCCGCACCCACGACAAAACTTGGACGTAGCCTCGGCTCGCGTCGCTAAAACGAACTAGCACGAGCTACTGCTATCCACCGCGAGGCGGATGCAGTGTAGGAGTATGCATACGTACATAGGTACACACTATAAATTTCGAGATGTGCAGCGCCCCGGTATTCGCCGGTACTAAATGTCAAAAATGTCGGACGATATTTTCTCGAAATCGCAAACAAATACCTACGAGTTATAGTTTCCCATGGATCTCCTAAAATATGTGACAGAATCAAATGGTTGAGGTCCCAAAATGTGTGTGTTCGAATATGACTACGAGGCTCTTCTTCCCTCCAAGTCGTGATCCTAACCAAACGTCTATTCTACCGCATTTCCATCACGACGCTCGCGTGGTAATACAGTAATCTGTAACTTTTCTTTCGATTTGATAAATTTGCGGAGAAGACAGCCGTATGTCTATCAATTTGTCATTGTTTGGTCAAATTTCATAAAATTCTAAAGAGCCGTTTAGGAAATCCATGGGATACTATCAGCCTGATCGGCGTACGAGGGGGGGTGCGACTCCCTCTTAAGAATACTTGTGTGACGAGTGGGACAGAGTGTCGATTATGTGAAAACAGCTTCTGTAGACGTTAACAATCATAAACAATCATAATGGACTTGAAAGGCTATGAATTCTGAAAATATGATCTCATCAAAATTGGGTTGACCATTGACTTGACCATGATTGTGCTAAGTTTGAAATACAGCGCGTTGTCGCATTTGGCCATAAATTTATGAATAATTGAGGAATTTATTTGAACGGTGAATTAATCATGAGTATATCTATATCGGCAGCTGCGTCAAAGCGGTACCCCTGCTCCTCTGATTTGACTGCTTGGTAGCGTACAGTGCTCGTCCGTACGTAGACGCAACTCGCTATGTCGAATCGGTGTGTTTGAGTCGTTTGGCTTTGTTTCAGTCTATTTCAGTTTGTTCAGTATCTTTGTTCAGTATAGTAAAAACCCGGCAAAGTAAGTCTTTCGAAAAGTGCTATAACTTGAAAACTATTGCTTGTTCCCAAAAACTTTTTTATGGGTTCTCATGAACTATAAATCGGAAGGTCTGTTTAAAATTTCAGTTCCATTGCGGCGATAGGATTCAGAACGGTATTCATAGCTTATGATCATCTTCATAAATTATCATAAATGAGGAATTCATATTTCCAAATATCGGTACTTGGTCATCGACTCCGTGATCCAAGAAACTTATGGCCAACTAAATTTCCAAACGCTCGCGATTGAATCAGATAAATAACCGTCGCACTAACGGGCCAGAATTTATACATTTGATTCTTGATGTACGTAATATTGAAGAGATTCTTGCGTTAATTATTCGAATAACGCCGACGACCGCTTTATGCTTGTTTTCCGTTGCTATTTATAATCCCACGTCGTTCGAACGAGTCTTGAACCGAAATAGTTACTTTTGCGTCTATTATTATTCACACATTACTCACGTGTTAGCGCATCACTTTATTCTTCATTATTCGGTCAATTCTATGATTCAGACTCGAATCCTCGCCTCAACATTTTTTACAAATAATTCTTGCAAAAATTCGTTTCGTTGTTATTATAAAATTTTGAAATATACTGTAAAGGGGGTTACGCGAACGATGGAAATTATTGTGCAACCGCGTTGTAAATGTAGTTAGAGTTTCTGGTGTGAGTTTGCAGCGAGAACATTCCCTCTGGTCCGGAATGGCATTTGGCTCTTTATCCGAAACAAAGTCTATAGACCTTGTCTCGTATATATTAGGTATAGCGGAGAGAATGTTTTTCGCGAGAACAAATTATACAACGTGATTTGTAAAATCAATTTTTACTGTATAATTACTATGTATTTACATATTTACGATTTTCAATATTTTTTACAATTTGATCGTTATTTTTAGCACAAGCTTTGCAGGGTGACCGGTAATTCGAGGGGGACTAAAATACACGCCCGATACTCGCATAGTCTCAGAACTAAATGATATTAAATGGAAGCTCGTCTGTTTCTAGAATTATGAAAATTTCGACACGAATTTTTTAAAAATGTCGTCATTTATTTATTTGCTTTAAGAAAAATATTTATTGAATATTCTAGTTACTAGGAAATTTTTAGTTACTAGTTTTTCGTGACAAGTCTGAAAATGTCCAAAAATCGTAAAGCCATTGTAGAAACTATTCAACTCCGACCTCACATAAACGGTGCTTAGTTTGATTAAAGTGACCTCTAGAATGCCCCCTTTCAAGGAATATGGGTCGAATTACCGATCGCCTTGCATGGACATTATTTTTTTGCTATAAGCTTTTCGAAAATTGAATTCGCTTTAACACATCGCACGCAATATTCAGGCATATAAATCTATTTGATTTTACCGATTAAATCGTTTCGTTACGTTGGTAACATTGAGGAGGTGGGAAAGAAAGGGCCTGGTGGTTTGCTATGTGGGATGTGTAGGAAGAAGGAGGAGATGACTGAACACATTTGGAAGTGCGGAAAGGCGAGACAAACGATTAACAAGATATGATTAGACGGAGTGGATAAATGGAGGGGAAGGGAGGTGAAAGTTTGGGAGGCTGGTCGATCGAAACTTTCAAGGGAGAAATAATCAAAGACTTATGTCTATACATGAAAGACTTTGATGGGCTTGAAGTTCGCACGTTGCGATGCAATGACATTTTTGTTCATTTTTTTATTTCCTTGGATCCATTATTTGGCGATATATATATATATATATATATATATATTGACTGATCCGTTGGCCGTGCGGGCTAAGGCGCGGCTAGCGGCCAGCGGATCGGGAGGTCCCGGGTTCAAATCCCGGTAGCGGTCGAGATTTTTCTT
>JAPYZJ010002306.1:0-40654 GCA_030522765.1 Ophioninae sp. B BG-2022a
AAAGGGGTATGTATGGAAAAATTGGCAAAAATCGATGGTCCAACTTTAAAATTCTGCCAAAAATCGAAAAATCATCGGATTTTGATAATTAAAAAAGCATTTTGAAGATAAAATCATAACAAAGAGATTGAGCACCGATTGGAGTGCCAAATCCCAAAGGAAAAAAAGTTATCCATAATTTAGTGAAAAAACTTATTTTCCCCAAAAATCCAAAAAAATTTGAATTTTTAATATTTTTTTTATTAATCCATTTCGATGTAATTTGATCCCCTCAATACGAATCTACCATCCATTTCCCCCAAAACCTAAAATTTCGACAAAAAAAATCGTAAAAAACTTCTAAAAACACTATTTTTGTGCTGTGTGCTGTGGTTTTTTGTGCTGTGTGCTGTGAAAATTCGATGATATTCGTAATCAGCTGACAATTTTCGTTTGGATTGACCAAACTATTTAGAGTTGAAAAAAAATGGTAAAAATTGGTATATCTAGTGAATGAATCGAAAATTCATTAACCATCCTATCTCGAGTAAGGAGTTCGTGTTTGATCTAGGATATTGTTATGGCCGAGTTCAGGCAGTCGTCCAGGTAGCTATTCAATCGATGACGCTGGAGAAGAGTCATTGGTTTGAACCTCGAATAGTTCATCGAAACTAATTATTACCTGGTTTCCGGTTCACTGATATTACTCCTCGTTTCTCTCTCTCTCTCTCTTTCTCTCTCTATCTGGTCTTCGTTGCCATTGCATCGTTTCCTTGGTCGCCCTTCGTTCCTCTTTTTTCCCCTTTTTTCCTCTCTTCGTTTGAAACCTAATTATCAGAGGTATTCGCAGTTGCCCTTCTGTTTCTTATCGCCCTGCAATTGAAGAAAATTGCAGCCTGATAAAAATAGGTAGCTTTAAAAAAATAATTTTCTCCTCAGGATCTTATCAGGAAGTTATCTCCACATAACTTTTATAAACTATCGAGTGTCCAGATTAAATTCACACATTTTATTTTTTCTGTATATAGATATATGTACATGTATATATTTAAAAATTATTTTTATATTTTATTTTTTATTTGTCTGAAGTTTAGGTTTTATTTTTCCATTTCAATTTCATTTTTGTTTACATCCACTCTTTCTATTTCTATTTTATTTAATATTCACGAGTCTATTTGTCTTTCCAATTGTCATGTTATTTTTTATTTAATATTTTATTTTACATTCGTTTCGAAAAATATAAAATATAAAATCAAATGAAATTAAATATTGTCACCTTTAATTCAATTTTATATGATATTTTATTTATCTTTTACAACACTTTGTTTTAATTTTTCATTTTCGAACTCGTCGACATTCAACGTTCGTATTTATATCGAATTTTCATAATTTTGTATATTTCCAGTAATTTTATTTTATTTGTGTGTTTTTGTTTTTAAAACAGAAATCTTTCAGTTTTTAAGATTCCTGTCAATACTTTTTCCCCATTCATCAGTACCTATCCTTAACGAAGAGTTAACTCGAAAAAAAATCAATCATTGGTTCAATTTTTCTCGTTCTCTTTTTCACTTTTATTTTATCTTTCTCGTTCGTAATAAACTTTATATATATATTTTTTCTCGTTTTAATTATCCTACAATAATACAACGACATTACAAATTTATCAGTCAATCGATCAATCAATTTCTCGACTTTTTCTTCTCTTTTTGCTTCCCCCCACCCCTCGTCTTTTCTCTCTCTCCTCCCGACTCTGAGGACGACACCACCCACGTATTCCACAGGGGACTTGAGTTACGATCGCTCATTTATAACGTTACACTCAACGGCCACGCGAGGCTGAACGACGACCCGAGCGATTAATTAACCACGCGTATGGATCGTCCCTCTCCCCCGCGGTTGGCGAACTACTAAAAACTGCTCAACCAGGAAAGGCCCGAGAAAATAGCCTCACCTAATCACCCGGACGTTCGCTCGAGATTTCCGTCAAAAGCAACACGTACCAATGAACAACGCGTTTTCGCCACTCCCGCGTTACGAGATGACAAACAAACCCAAACAAATATTAAAAGCCATTTTCCTTTTGCCACTCGTTGAGTGGTAGATTTTTTTTTTAATTCAAATTTCAATTTTTATTTATTCATATGTAACCTTCGATTTTTTTTGGACTAAATATTAACGATGAAACCCAAACAAACCCAAACGAATATTAATCGTCATTTTTTTTGGCTCTTGTTGAGTGGCAGATTTTTTCTTTTTTTAAATTCAAATTACAATTTTTATTTATTCATATGTAACCTTCGATTTTTTTTGGACTAAATATTAACGACGAAACCCAAACAAACCCAAACGAATATTAAACGCCATTTTTTTGGCTTTCGTTGAGTGGAAATTTTTTTTTCTTTTTTTTTTTTAATTCAATTTACAATTTTTTTCTTCTTTTTCTATTCATATTACAATTTTTTTAATTTGAATGAAGTTTCAATTTTTTTTAGGCAAAAGATATATGACGAAAGCCAAACAAACCCAAAAATATGGTGAACGCCATTTTTTGCCCCTCGTTGAGTGGAAGATTTTTTTTCTTTTATTAAAATTCAAATGATTTTTTTGTTCATTTATATGTAACCATTAATATTTTTAAAGGGGAACAAAAATTATAATTGGAAAATAAATTGAATCGTGTTAATTATCAATCTTGCCAAGTCACGAATAATAAATAAATTCATTAATTAATTAATTATGCACTTTTTTTCGTTTCAGGTTGGAACGCTGGATTCAAAATGAATGGGAAAACGTCGAAATCCGGAGCGTGAAAATTGCACGTTCGATCGAAAGCAGAAATAAATAAAAAAATCCTCGAAATGCCTCGAAGATCGAGAATTTTACTCGTGGTGATATTGATCCCTGACAGCGAGGCGAGTACGTCGAGTAGTGCGCGAAAATTCGTAAAGCCAATACTCGCCGAGAGTACAATACTATTTCGAAAAATTTGGTGTTGAAATCAAGTTTTTGTTCCAATTAATGAAAAAAATCCATCAATAATAATAAGCTATTTCTTCGTCTCGTCTTGTGGCAGTGCAATTCGTTGGATCGTGTCGAGTGGCAAAAAAAGTGAAAAAATTTCGATAAAGTATTTTGAAAAAAAAAAGAAAAAAATGCTATCGACCATGTCGTCGACGGCTGTCGAACTGAACTCTTCCTATTACACGACCGTCGTTGGTAGCAGCACACTCGACGGATTTTCCGGTAAATACTTGACGGTTTGTTTCTCCTTTTTTTTATATCTTTACTTTTCCTTCGTATGCAGTTTTGGAATCGTTTTTATTTTTTTGTATTCTTTGTGTAGAGATTTACAATTTTACATTAAAAAAACTACAAAGAAACGTGAAAATATGGCGAATGGAAAAAAAATTGTATTGCGTATTGAAAATTTTTTATTTCATTAGTTTTATTTTTTTCTACATTCTACAAATTCTACAAATTTTTTCTACAAATTTTTAAATATTTTTAAATATTTTTTTTCAGATACAAAAATGGAAAAATAACTTTCGTCTTTTATTTTTCTATTTTTCTATGCGTTGAAAATTTTTATTGTTTTTTCAAAAATTCATTAATCTTAATTTAGACAACTAAATTGATAATAATTAATTTGCACGAAAAATAAATGCGAATCGAACGAAGATAAAATAGGTAATATAATTTGTTTAAATAATTTAACCTGTATAATTATTGTTCATCTTAATGGTGTTTCTGTTTTTTTTTATTCTTTTATTTGGGGGCCCGAAGTGTCGGTGATCGAGCCGGAGAACACGACGACCACGACGTACATGTTGCCACCTTACATTCGCATTACATCGATGACTGTTTGCATCGCCGTGATGGTCCTCGGAATTATCGGCAATTTAATGGTAATTCATTGTCAAACGAACCGAAGTAGAAATAATATAAATTTCCAGACGTCGATCATTGTAATTTTTTTACTTCGAGCATTTGCTTATTTATTAATTTTTTTTAAAATAATTTAATTGAAAAAAAATTAATGGAAAATGTATTTATTTGAACAAAATGAGTACAAAAATGTATTCATTAAAAAATAAATCAAAAATCGTATTAATTTGAAAAATGAATTAAACATTAACTTTTTGTTTTTATGAATAAAATTTGAAAAAAAAATGTTTTCAAAGGTACCGTTGGTCGTGCTGCGAGGCAAGGACATGAGAAACAGCACGAACATCTTTCTCGTGAATCTGAGCGCGGCTGACCTCTGCGTCCTGGTGATCTGCGCTCCGACCGTCCTCGTTGAGGTCAATTCGGGACCTCACGTCTGGCCCTTGGGCGAACACATGTGTGAGTAAACTCCAAAAATTGTTCAACGCTCATTTTTCGAACGATGAAATTTTTACGATTTTTTGAAATATATATTTAACTATTTTAAATATATTTTTTAATATATAAATATACATTTTTTATTACTAATTTCATAAGTAATAAATAATTAATTTTTCAATTAAAAAAATCTTTATATACCAAAATATTTATTTATTTATTTTTTCCCACGAGCAGACAAAATTTAGTCGCTGGTTTAAATTGCATACAAAAAAAAAACATTTTTACCATAAATCTAAAACACCCTGACCAGTATGAGAACGACGATTTTTCGGTCATTCCATCGACGAGAAAAGGTTCGGTCGTGATCGTACGAAACGACGTCGAAAAGCTTCGGTCGTCACTTTTTTTTTCGCAGGATTTTTTTTTCTCTTTCTATTTTTTCGCCACCATTTTTCTGATCCAGAATCCCATGGGTCCACCAAGCCCGCGGGATACAATGTGGATTCGTAATCGTAATACATTTCGGGGTTTTATCGATTTTACGATTTATTTGTCCAACTGTGAAAATATACGAAGACCCATCCCAATCGTCACTTCATTTTTCCTTTCGTATGACAAAATCATTTTGATAAAGGTAAATAAATATATTTTTATAAAAATTCATAGAAATTGTTATAAAATTAATCAAACTAATTTTTGTAAAGTTTCAAATTAATTTTAATAAACATGAAAAAAAAAATGTAATGAAATTTCAATTTCTATATTTAAAAATATAGACGTCGCGGTCTCCGAAACTCCTTGGTTGAGTGCACGTCCAAGATTGCGTGACCGCTCGCTGCTCACGACGTGCACTCCTCGAGTGACGTGACGCAGCCGCGAGAGACACTCGCAGACCCCTTCGGACAGCCTCTTTTCAACTCCGATTAAAACGCTATTGCGACAAGGACCTCACACGATTTCTCAAAATATCAGGACGGATTGAATTAAAAAAAAAAAGTTTACATATTGTAAATAATTAAAAAATTGCATCTATATTTCATATAAAAAAGGATGATTTATATTTTAATAGAAAAAATCAAATATGCAAATTTCTATTCATGAGAAATTTTTTTATTTTTGAAATTAAAAAATATTATGAATTTCGGTCCCTGTCAGGCGAAATTTTGAAAAATAAATTGACGTATGAAATACAATTTTGAAAAGAGATGATGAATGAATAAAAATTTTTTAAAAATAATCTATTGTTTAATTACTTTTTTAAAAAAACATAAGAAAAATTGAAGTTAAAAAAAGTGGCAGAATAAATGAATTTTGAAAAAAAGGACATGAGGTATGTCGATTTTCAAACGCCCTTAAGGCTGATACCAAAATGGTCAATTTTTTTGTCCCTTTATCAATTTTCTTCTTTTTTTCATGATGTGCACCAAGAATTAGTCCTGAAGGAGAGGATCGAAGCGCCCACCGTTTAGGCTCGTTTGCCTCGCAATTAACGTCGGATTATCGTGTGACGTAAGGTACGAGGCACCCGGGACGTTTGGAATCGTGCCATTTAACGGTAGACGCTTTTAGAACGTCACGAGATAAAACTTTATTCCGACTCTTGACTCCGACTCCTATAATTAATGATCTAATTACTGGTGTATTTGACGCAAGAAAAAAAACCGTCGAAAATCCTTTGAATTATCATTCGAATATAACGGATTCATTCCGAACGCCCTCCTCGATCACAAGCTTGAAATTCATCCTTCTTATCCACTTCTAGCCAAATTTTGAAAAAAAAAAATTTCGATCGGATTTTGGTCTGAGTGGATCGAGGCAAAATCTACTTGTCAGTAGACTTGGCTCGATCCACTCAGACCAAAATCTTGGATCATTATTCAGACATTTTTTATCTGTTTTTCTAAAACTATTTTGTTGAAAATAAGTCTCATTCTTTAACATTCATTTGGGAAGAGTTTTGAAAAAAATCGAAAATTACGATCGGAATTTTGTCTGAGTGGATAAAGTCGAATCTACTTGTCAGTAGATTCGGCTTGATCCACTCAGACATTTTTTTTACTTTTTAAATTTTGTTTTCATATTTTTATTTGAACACTAAAATTTACTAGAATTTTTTATTCCAACTTTAGCACAAAAAATACATTATTTATGGAGTTTAGTTTACAAATTAAATATTTTTAACCTCAATTTTCAAATGTATATTCTAACACTTTGTATTACGATTTTTCGCTAGCAATTTTTATTACAATTTTGTTTCCCGTATTAAAAAAAATTGTTTCTTATTTGGACCGATCAATTATATTTTCTCCGCATGAATTTATATTAAAAAATGTACGCTCTTGAATCAACATTTTTTCGTAATATCCAAACAAAAGAACTACCGAATACAAGCAATTTAAAAAAATGTTTTCAACGCTAATAACTTAGGTTTTTTATCGATTCAACAAAAACAAATATTCCTAATACTAAAAAATAAATTTCATAAAAATACCGACGGAGCAAAAAAACCAAAAATTATAGTTTTCAAGAAAATTCAGTCATCTTTTTTCTTCTTGTTAAAAATTAAGTTCAATTGATACAAAAGACCTTAAAATGATTTAAAAATCGAGAAATAAAAAAAATAGGAACCTGCTTCCTAACTTGAATATATCGTAATGGGGCACCCGGTACATAACGAAAGAGACAAAGATCGAGAACTGTCCATTGGGATATCTAGTCATCGCGCGTCAGTCGAATCGGCTCAACGATATCCCGTTCATCATTGGTCGACACTGATTGTATCGGGTAACTGGAGAGGACTGTAAATATGACGAGGACTGGATACTCGAAATGACGATGATACAAGTAAAGGGGGATGATCGAGAAAAAAAGGAGACACTCCATGGACAGTTATTCACTTGAGTCGAACATCGAGCGAGGAAATAATGACCCGTGCTGAGCAATAAACGAACTATATTGGTTTATCCGTTATAAAAAACGTACACGTGCGACACGAACGACCAACTTTTGTTTTTTAATAGAAGTACTCGGATTTGCGTTCTTGTTGCAAGGGATTCTACGAATTTCATTTCCCTTGCAAACTTATAACGACTCGTCTATAGGGGGGGAGCTGGATTCTTGACAAGGGCTGATTGAATTTTTTTTCTCCTGAGTGATAAGACTGGTGCGTGGGGGAAATATCCTGCGTCTGATTGATGTCTGATTAAATACAAATTCAATTTTTAATTGAATTTAGGGAATTCAATTTTTAATTGAATTTAGAGAATTTAATTTTTAATTGAATTTAGGGAATTCAATTTTCAATTGAATTTAGGGAATTCAATTTTTTATTGAATTTAGGGAATTCAATTTTTAATTGAATTAGTGGATTTCAATTTTTATTTGAATTTACGAAATTCAATTTTTATTTGAATTTACGAAATTCAATTTTTATTTGAATTCATTACGAGAACAAATTTATGGATTATTATTATTATTATTATTATTATTATGCTAGATTCAAAATAGAATGCGAATTTTTCCCCCAAATGATAAATATCTTTGACGAAATCTTTTCTATTTTCATTTCCATTTTCGTGTCTAATTTTGTATAAATAAAATCCTATAAATCGAAATCTTTGTAGGAATGTGATTTTTAAATGCCAGAGAAAATTGAAAAGGCTATTTCTAAAACATTTAGAGATTGCAAATAAACAATTTTTAGATATTTAATATAATACATTTTGTATATTTAAAATATTGTAAATATACAAATATATTACACATATATATATGTATCAAAAAACGTATATATATATATTTTTTCATTTTTATTTTTAAATATATTAAAAAATATTTTATTTTGAATGGCCAAATTTTCGAAGGGGGAATTTTGAATTAATAATTTTCCTGGGTTTCTTTTGCTCTTTTTGTCGGAGGCACGTCGCGTTACTCGAGGATGCAGACACGCGTATAATCGTAAATTAAATCGTCGCGTTTCCGCGTGCAAAGATCGCGGTCGAGCGGAGCGGTCCGAGTGATCATGAAAAATGAACAAGTTATCAGCTGTCTCGAGTCTCCGGCACGCGGCGCTTCCTCGCTTCTCTTTATCCCGTGCCAACACTTCCTTCATCAATCATCGGCTCGGAACTCGAATGTAATTCAATTCACTCGAACGTTTGAATGAAAAGAACAAAAAAAAAAACGAAAAAAAACGTATTCGAGAAACCTGTAATTATATCACGTCGAAAAATGTTTAAGAAAATTTCCAATTAGTGAAAAATATTGAAACATCGAAAATGTCTTTGAACAAATATTATAAACATTTAAAAGAAACGGCAAATGGAAAAATAAAGAAATCTGTAAAAAAAATCTTCAAATATCTAAAAAAAACAATTAACTGAAAATGATCCAAAAAAACCTTTTTACACGGTTAAAAAAAACGTCAAAAATAAAAAAAATTCTAGAAGTCTTATAAAAGATTTGGTAAATCTTAAAATTTCAAAATTCTCAAAAAGCTGCAACTCTTTATTAAAAATTAAAAAATATATATTTATACCTTTGACATGGTTAAAAAATATGTCACAAAATTTCGAAAAAATTGTAGCAGTCTTGAAAATGTTTTTCTTAATCTTAAAAATTCAAAATTCAAAGAAAAAAAAAGTTGAAACTCTTTTCCAAAAAAAAAAAAATATATAAAAACTAAAAGAAAAAAAAACAAAATAATAAATATTTATTTTCTCTTAAAGACCTTTAAAAAAAATTGTATAAAAACCTCAACAAGAACAAAATCGCAAATGTTGATTTTCCCTTAATAAACTTTACAAAAAAATAAAAAAATAATAAAAACAAAAAAAATCGCCAATATTGGCTTTCCCTTGATGACCAAAGCTGTTGTTCCTCATGGAACGTCAGACGACGAAGAGTTCGCTAGTATTAGGGTTAGGACAGATCCACGTGAGAAAGAAGGCCAATACTCGTGACCAGATGTTACTCGGTGGATTCCCTAAAGTTTTTTCATTGAGAAAAAAAAGTGAAGAAGAGGGGGGTCACGTGCGATACGCAACCGCGCGGATGGAAGGTTTATTCGCGAGTGCGCGGGCTGCCCGCCACCTCGTTCGGCATTTATTCCCGTCCCCGTTTTGCAAAAGCTTCGCGCGAGATGAGAAGAAAGCTCGAGGAAGGGGAGCAGATGTTACCGCGGCTCGACTCGTCCAACGTACGAGAAATCGTCCGATAAACGATTTTCGGCTTCGTGCCACTCACCGAGATAATCAAAAAAAAACTTGACAATCGTTTTCGACCCCTTTTTCAAAATTTTGAAAAAAACCAAAAAATCATCGACAATTTTCATAAATTAGCCAATAAACATTGTTATACTTAAATATAATATATTACATTACTCATATATTAAAAAGTATAAATAAATTAAATTCAATTAAAAATAAATTGAAAATGGAAATAAATAAACAATTTTGGTATTGAATAAAAATTTTGAAAAATAATGTTTAAGGAACGACATAAAAAATTCTCGATATCAAATCCACGAATTACAAACAATGCAAAAAAATCTCAACTTCTTACAAGTAATAGAAAAAAAATATAAGAAAAATAGTCATTTTAGATAATCGATTTTTTGTAATATTCAAAAAATCTTTATAACTAATCAGATCGATTATTCACAATAAAAAAACATTTATGAAAATAAATCTCTTTCATTTATAAACAAATTGTGATGAATGATTATAAATAATTGTAATAAATTAATAAAATAACAGAAAAAATAGTAATAAATTAATAAAAAAAAATAATACTAAATAATAATAAATTATTTAACTTTTTATTATTCAAACCCAAACTAATCCAAACAAAATTGATTATAAATTTTTGCAAACTGGAAAAATGCTTCACGTCCCTTTTTTTTGAAGTCTAAGATCGTAGCCGGTTTGAAGGTCGATACACCGAGATCGAGTGCATTGAATCGGTGATTGCGCAATCGATTCTCTCTCGGAGAGAGAGAGGGGGGGGATGAGTAGAGAAGAGAGAGACGGAAGGAACGGTAAATTCGCTGTGTTTTCTCGCACTTGGTTGAGGCACATGTACCGAATGCCGAAGCTCGGTGTACACCCTCGGCCGTTCTCCGTGGGGTCTCGGAGACGCGTCTCACTCGGCTGGTTCTGGCCGGGCGCCAGCTTCCATTACCGGCCCGAACGTTTTCACCGACCGAGACTTCGAGTCACTCATCTTCGGGACGTTCTACCTTCCTGTCACTCGCATACATACTGCATCTCGCGCAAATTCCTTTCATTTATTTTTAAACAAACAAACAACATTAATCTCATCAACAAATTTATTCATATATGAAATTTATTATAAACGAATTTATTTATTTATTAGTTTCATTATAAACAAATGTATTTATTTACTAAATTTATTATCAACAAATCTATTTATTTATTAAATTTATTATCAACGAATCTATTTATTTATCAGATTTATTTTAAACAAATGTATTTATTTATCAAATTTATTGTAAACAAATTCGTGTATATTCTGTGCTGTGCATACGAATTTGTTTATAACAATTTGTAAATAAATAATCTTTCAAGATAAAAAAAAAACATTTTCAGCGAAATTTTATTTATTGTCGAAACCAATTTGCTAAATAAATATTTATTCACTCAATTGTTTATTTAAAGTTACATTGATTTTTTTTTCAATCGAGAGCAATCGTAATTTATATTCGATTAATTTCTATAAAAATAAACTGAATTTTCAAAAAGTAATAAAAAAAAAAATAATCATTGACAAAAACGAGGTGTATTTATTTAAAACATTTTAAACTAAATAAATAAATAAATTCCGGGAAATAAAATTAATTTTAATAATAAAGTTTTTAAATAAATAAACATTGAAAAAATAAAATAAAAACGGGACACCCTTTATACTTACGAGCGAGTAAAACGTGTTCGTTATGCAAAACATGTTTCGTGAATAGACTCGTGAGGAAAAATGTTTTCGTGACTTTTCCGTGGATCTTTTTTCAATGTTGTATCGGCTTATATCCAAACTGGCGTACAATGCGGATCTTTTCAAGTATTCGAAGGCGTCGCTTTCCTCGACAAGAGCGAGCTCGGTGCGATCCGAGCCCTTCATATTTTTCTCATCTGAGACGCAATTCCAACTCGTTTTCTCCATTGAACTTTTTCGATTTGTCTATCGTTCAAGAACCGAGGGAGAGATTGGAAAAACAACCACGTCCTGCCTCGTCGATCTTCGAGTGCATCCGTGATGTTTGTCACGTGCTTTTTTTTCTATCGCTTCGCTATTAATCGTAACGCTTTCAATGTATCCTTGATTGGGCCTGATCAACAGTTCTTGCTCATTACAGATTTTTACTTTTTTCGCCGTATAATACCAAAATAAATTTTTTTTTTATTTAAAAATTGGAAAAAAATCTGAAAAATCATTAAAAAATCGTGTTCGTTATCGTTATAGACATCGAAAATAATGTTATCGTTGTCATAATCATTATCGCTAATATCGCTATAATTTTTGTTATCGTCATTATCGTTATCGTTATCGTTATCGTTATCGTTATCGTTATCGTTATCGTTATCGTCATCGTTATCGTTATCGTTATCGCCATCGTTATCGTTATCGTCATCGTTATCGTTATCGTCATCGTTATCGTTATCGTCATCGTTATCCTTATCGTTATCCTTATCGTTATCCTTATCGTTATCCTTATCCTTATCCTTATCGTTATCGTTATCGTTATCGTTATCGTTATCGTTATCGTTATCGTTATCGTTATCGTTATCGTCATCGTCATCGTTATCGTTATCCTTATCGTTATCCTTATCGTTATCCTTATCGTTATCGGTATCCTTATCGTTATCCTTATCGTTATCCTTATCGTTATCCTTATCGTTATCTTTATCGTTATCCTTATCGTTATCCTTATCGTTATCCTTATCGTTATCCTTATCGTTATCCTTATCGTTATCCTTATCGTTATCCTTATCATCGTTATTATCATTATCATTGTCGTTATCGTTATTGTCATTCATCATCCCTATTTCGTTGTCAACTTTACCCTCGTGGTTGTTCACCAAAAAAAAAACAAATACCAACGAAGAGTCTTGCGGACGAACCAGCAATAGCAGCCGATGCATCGCATACGCTCTACCTACTTTACATCGGGCGATAAATCATTTAGGAATATTGTTCAAAGTACTTCGCGAATGGGGAGCCCGGATGAGATATGGGTGTACATTCGCGTATCGACAGCTGACAAGCCCTCGTAACCCACATCCTCTCGGGTGCTAATGACGTTAACCGATTGGTGCAAGTACCTATTTGCATGTACACAAAGGAACGCATACGTATACGTATCTAAACGTATGAACCGAACGCAAAACTTCCGCATCGAATATGGAGGACATACGTAGACCCTTTAGGAGTATTCAGGAGTTCCTTCGGAGCGATTCCTCGAATACACTCTCCAGTCCAATTCGTAATTTTGGAGAGATAAGCTGTTTGGGTTTGTTTGGGTTTGTTTGGGTTTGAAGATCGGGTTGTGAAACTCGACGAGACACACCCTGTAGATACATCGAACATTGCCAAGGATACAGTGTGCTTCATTGCTCCAAAGGGTTGTCGAGGACTAAACAAACATATCATCCCATTGATCATTCCACGCGAATGGTAAGTGCTCCAAACAGGAAACCCTATATGTAGCCAACGATAAAGCTTTCTCTGTCTTATTCTTGCTCCTTTTTGCTGCCTCCATCAATTACCGCAACGACCACTTATCCCCCCACTCCTCCACCCCCTTGCTCATTTCTCTCTACTCCATCCATTTTCCTCTTTCTGTACGGTACTCCAAGCCCTCAAGCCTCCACTCCATCGATTCTGCGAGACCCGTTACCACCTATGGCTACATTGCCAAAATGGCAACAATGGCTAAATGACCAAAATGGCGACAATGGCTAAATGGCCAAAATGGCATCAATGGCTAAATGACCAAAATGGCATCAATGGCTAAATGACCAAAATAGCATCAATGGCTAAATGACCAAAATGACACAAACGACAACACGAACACAACCAATCCCCAAATAGAGAAAACGACATCAATGGCCACATTGCCAAAAAGGCCATCGCCTTCAACCCAAAATGGCCACTGCCAAAAAGGCCATCACCTTCAACACAAAATGGCCACTGCCAAAAAGGCCATCACCTTCAACACAAAATGGCCACATTGCCAAAAAGTCCATCACCTTCAACCCAAAATGGCCACTGCCAAAAAGGCCATCACCTTCAACACAAAATGGCCAAATTGCCAAAAAGGCCATCACCTTCAACACAAAATGGCCACATTGCCAAAAAGTCCATCACCTTCAACACAAAATGGCCACATTGCCAAATAGGCCATCACCTTCAACACAAAATGGCCACATTGCTAAAAATGCCATCAGCTTCAACACAAAATGGCCACTGCCAAAAAGGCCATTACCTTCAACACAAAATGGCCACATTGCTAAAAAGGCCATCAGCTTCAACAGAAAATGGCCACTGCCAAAAAAAGCCATCACCTTCAACACAAAATGGCCACTGCCAAAAAAGCCATCACCTTCAACAAAAAATGGCCAAATTGCCAAAAAGGCCATCAGCTTCAACACAAAATGGCCACATTGCTAAAAAGGCCATCAGCTTCAACAAAAAATGGCCAAATTGCCAAAAAGGCCATCACCTTCAAAACAAAATGGCCACATTGCCAAAAAGGCCATCACCTTCAAAACAAAATGGCCACATTGCCAAAAAGGCCATCACCTTCAACAGAAAATGGCCACTGCCAAAAAGGTCATCACCTTCAACACAAAATGGCCACTTCCAAAAAGGTCATCACCTTCAACAGAAAATGGCCCCATTGCTCATGAAAAACGATTCGTCGTCGTTGAAACCCGCCGCGATTACTTATCCAGCCAAATTTCACGCACTGATTCTCGCGCACTCGCGACATCCGGTTCCCGTTTGGCCGGACATATCGATATCGGTACTGATAACAACAACAACGTTGATGACACCCGAGAAGGAGAGATCGTTTCCACGGTCAATGATAGCTCATAAATCGTGGAAAATGTTTTACAAACGTCAACCCTGTTGGGGTCGAAAGTGGAAGGAGGTGAGATTTGTATGCATCGAGCAATCCAATAGTCCAATACTGTTGTCGAGATCGACCAGTTTGCTCCGATAGGAACTCCGCACGGTTTCCTATCAAAGGCCCCAAACAAACCGGAAATGGAAAATTAGCTGCTGAGTGGATGCACCAGATGATGATGGACAATATCGACCTCTGCACTCTGATGCTTTCTCGTACCAAAGACGAAATTTGATTCTGATGAAAATAATGACTTTTGAATTAAACTTCGAACTTATTTTTATTCAAGTTGAGCAATGGTGGGCCATTGGACAATTTTCCATTCCGAAAAACCTTGTGATAACTTTGGAAAAAAAAAAATTTTCAAACCCCAAACAAACTCAAACAAAATCACGATACATCAATCACGAACCAAACCCAAATCAAAATTGGGAAAATTCATTTAGAATCCGTAATTAATTTTTTTAATGGACAAAAAAATGAATTTCCGAAAAAAAACTTCGTTTTATTTAAGAAAAAAAAATCACTCACTTATCAGTACGATTCAAACCCAAACATCGAGCGTGTTTGACTCTGTTTGAATACCTTTCAATAAATTAGGAGAATTAATTTAAAATTTGTAGTTTATTTTGTAAAAAAAAATTATCCCAAAAATCTTCGTTATAATTACATTTTAAAAAAATAATGAAAATCCACATATCAGTACGAATCAACCCCAACCGCCAAGTATTTTTTCAAATTTGATCGAATGAAATTTTGCACCGTTCGATCTTTGATAAATTAAACATTAAAAATTCGAATTTCAAAAACAAAAAAAATTTTCAAGCATTAAAAAAAATAGTTTTCGGGGGTTTTCCAACGGAACTCAGTTTGGAAAAATCGTGAAAAGTGAAATAACGATCGGGAAAGAAATTTCACGTATTTCCTTGGGAAGATTTGGTGCAGGAAGAAAGGCGGATATTAATGGGACGATAGTTGAGCCGGTGGTCCGTCCCGACGCCGACAATAAAATTCTGGAGCGACAGTAAAGTTGGTGGACTTGGCTCGAATAGGAAGAGAAAGGATTGCACGATAGTCGTGGGAAGAAGGAACGTTAAGGGGTTGGGAAGGGTTGTCTGTGGCGGTCAAAATGGCATCCAACAGGGGACACGAGAATTTTACGTGTTTGGGAGTTAGCGAAGCGTACCGACCGCGAGTTTTCCGCTAACCCAAATAGATAATAAATGAATCGTGTATTCGGAGTGTATCGTGACGGAGCCACGTTTGTACACGTGATAACCAATGCTAATATCAGCCTTCCTAAATAGATATCTGAAGCGAATTATCAGGCCTTTGAGTTTGGATACGTTTAACCGAATCGTGAGCGCCCTTCAGCGCGAGGAAAATTCGAATCTCATTGTTGATTTTTTATTGCTTTTTTTCGCTTGTTCCGCAAGCATTTTGAATTTTTTGTTTAGGTTTGTTTGCATTTCTCAAGCTTCCCGAATTTTTTTATTGGATTTGTTTGGATTTTCAAAGCGTCTCGAAATTTTTATCTGGGTTAGTTTGGGTTTCGCAAGTTTCCGAATTTTTTTTTTGGGTTTGTTTGGGTTTCCCAAACTTCCGGAATTTTTTCATTGGATTTGTTTGGCTTTCCCAAGCGTTTCGAATTTTGTGTTTGGGTTTGTTCGGGTTTCCCAAGCTTCCCGAATTTTTTAAATGGATTTGTTGGCTTTCCCAAGCGTTTCGAATTTTTTGTTTGGGTTTGTTTGGGTTTCCCAAGCTTCTCGAATTTTTTTATAGGATTTTTTTGGCTTTCCCAAGCGTTTCGAATTTTTTATTTGGGTTAGTTTGGGTTTCGCGAGATTCCCGAATTTTTCGTTTGGGTTTGTTTCGATTTCGCAAACTTCCCGAATTTTTTGTTCGGGTTAGTTTGGGTTTCGCAAACTAGCCAAATTTTTTGTTTGGGTTTGTTTCGATTTCGCAAACTTCCCGAATTTTTTGTTCGGGTTAGTTTGGGTTTCGCAAGCTTCCCAAATTTTTCGTTTGGGTTTGTTTGGGTTTGTTTGGATGACGGAGTCGCCAATTTTGCTCTCATTGAAATTCGAGTCGTTGGCCAGCCAAAAATCCCCCCCACCTCCTCAGTCTCCGCCCGATTCCTCTCTCTCTCTCTCTCTCTCTCTCTCTCTCTCTTTGTGTCTCTCGGTTTCTCATCGAATTACAGCCGGGTCGCCGCAGGTCAAACGAAAAATACGCAGCTCCGTCCTACAAAAAGAATTTAATGCCGCGGGCCACTCATTGTTCGGAGGGCTGCATACTTATATGCGCCCGGTGCTTTTTATTGCATTACATACTCCACTCTATACCCGAATACGATTGAAAAAAACAAAAAAAAAAAGAAACAAAAAAAGTACGAAAAACGGACGCGCGTGTACCTAAGTACCGAGTGCCCGGCGTAACTTAATCCTCCACCGGCTATTTCTGTATTTCATGGAAAAGAATAATCCAAAAGGTATTGTTAAATGTGCAACATGCTGGGAACAATGAACGTGCACGAAATCATCAATCGACGAATAAAATGAGTGTGGATTTTTTGTACCTTTTTTTCTTGCATTGAAAAAAAATTATTTCGATTTTTCTCGTTTGGGTTTCCTTTTTGAGTTTCGTTGTTTATTTATTTGAATTTTTTGTTAACAACTTCTCGTGATATTTTTTATTTATTTATATCGACTTTTTGTTTCGGCTTTAAATTTGTTATATTTATTTATTTTTATTTTTTATTCGTATTTGTCGCATTTTTTTGGAATTTCGATCTTACACTGGGTTTGTTTAAGATCCTTTTTTGAATTTATTTGTATTTTTCGTTTCCGTTTGTTTTCAACGTTTTCCAATGTATTTATATTCATCGTTTGAATTCATTTTTTATTTTTAATTTATTTACTTACATTTTTAGTTTGGATTTGGAAACGTTTTTTATTTCGCTATTGCGGTTGTTTGGGTTCGTCTTTGTAACAAGTTTTTGTTATATACTTATCGAAATTTTCAATAGTGACGTAATTGGGAGATTGTTTGGGTTTGTTTGAGGGTTTTTTAAAAGTGCGAAATATTGCTGTCTTTTGTGTATTTCAAAATTAAGAAAATAATAAATTTAATCTTTACCGAATGATTTTTCAAATTTAAAAATCATTTAAATGTTTTTTCTTTTTTTTTTAAATCTTCTTATAAATAAAGAAATCATAAAACATATATTATAAATAAAAAATAAGCATAAAAAAGATAATAATTAAAAACACACAAAAAATGATAAATTAAACAAAAAGCACACAGTTTTTTGTTTAATTTATCATTTTTTTCTGTTTTTTTATTATCATCTTTTTTACGTTAATTTTTTTATTTATAATATATGTTTTATGATTTTTTCATTTATTATATATTTTTTATGTTTTTTTCAACGGTTATTGAAGCGCTTGGGCGCGAGAAAAAAAATGAAGAACGAGGGTAGGAGGAAGGTTCATAATCGTGACGGAAACGCCGGGTTCGCCTTTGATTTAACTCGTGCCGCGCGCGCGCGCCAACCGTTCCGATGGTTTATCGCGTCTTGTAATGGATTAAGTTGTAAAAGTTACGTCGTTTCGAACGTTTAACGATTTTACGGTGAACACCGGTGGTGGCCGCCTGGGCGAACAAAATTCTTCATTTTTGTGCCCTCGTAAAATCGGATCAGGTTCAAGCCTCAAATATTGGCTGGTCGTTTCAATGATTTTCGTTATAAATAAAAAAAATATTTAATTTAAAAAAAAAAAGAAAAAAAATTTTTTTTTTCGTTGATTTTTCAATTTTGGAAATTTTTTGAAATTGAAAAGTAACGAAATTTATTTGATGCGCGTGAACATCCCCGTCTGTTGTTTTATCACGGTTGGTCGGTCGCCCGATATCGCAGCCTGGCCTACATTCGAATCAGACATTTTATTATCCGTTTCGTTACAAACTCGGCTGCAGTCGACGCCTCGCGAAACGATGTTTTTCTTTTTACTTTATTTTGTTTGGTTTTTTTTTTTTACTAAGCGGCACCGTTTCAAGCAATTAACAAAGTGGTGCTTTGTTCCGTTAGAAAGTACGGGCAAAATATGCGTGATTTATGCGAGAAAGATTTTACGTGAAATTGCAATTTGAGAATGCACGATTATTTATTATTATGGTTTTTATAAAAATGAATTAATTTCTATTTATTGATTTTTTTTGCATGTGAATTTATTTTTATTCATGTATTTTTCGTAAAAGTGTATTTTGTTATTTTTCATAAAAATGTGTTCATTTTTATTTATTAATATTCAATAAAAACAAACAAAAAAATAAATCGTCAAACTAGTAAACAAAAAGTCACCCTAAACCAAACAAACTCAAACAGTTAAATAAAATAAATCAAATAATTACTCCACCAAAATAAATGTAAAAAAAAAACAATTCAAAAATATTAATGAATCTTAAAAAATTTTATTAATTCGTAAAATCAATTTTACAAATATTGTAATTAATCCCCAAAAATATACGAACAATTATAAAAATCAATGTTTTCACCACTATTTTTATTAAAACAAAACAAAAAATCAAAATGGTAAAAAAAAATGGTAAAAATATTTCTCGCGAAGAAAAATTATTTATTCTCCTTTCAACGATGCTGATCACGTTGGACGCCCGATTTTTGAATTTGCAATCTTTTTCGTCGTAAATCTTGTCGACACTATCGAATTTACATTTCTCCTCTATATGACGAATTTTATAATCATTCCTCCCATCAAGCACCTGGTTGCAACAAAGTGCATTGGAAAGCTTAAATTTGCATTTGAATGGAAGACATGGTCATAAATGACACTTTTGTTTATGTTAACTAGCCAAGAAAAAAAACAGTGATGATCTTCGCGCCTTTCTCGGATTCCCCCCCCTTTTCAGCCATTTCTCGATTGCGATTTGTTATTTGCTCTTTCGCAACTTCTCTGAGCTATTGCAATCCCTCCTAATGGTGCATTCAAAAGTCCTCGTGTCAAAAAGTGACGAATTAATGCTGGGGAATCGAAGATGTCGTAACTTCGTTGCCTGAATTTAGTTATCTCGTGGTGTGTCTGGGCTAAATTTTATTTAATATTATTTATTGTTGTTATTTATTTTATTATTAATATCGATGTCTATTTTATTGATTTTTTAATCATTTTTTTTTCTTGTATTGAATCAGAAATGAGTGATGAGTAATTTATTATTAATTATTTGGGGAATAAATTATTTGATAAATTATTTACTCCATTAATAAATAAATTATTCAATAGTATTTGGTATTATTTATTACGATTGTTTGTTGAGTATTTTTAAAATTATTCGAGAACATTTTGAATAATTTTTTAAACATTTAAACAATTTTAAAAATGCTTCGAACAATCATTAAATAATTTTTTCAACATTCAAACAATTAAAAAAATGGTTCAAACGACTATTAAACAATTTTTTATGCATTTGAACACTTTAAAAAATGTTTCGAAAAATTCTTCAATCATTTGTTAAATAATTATTAAATAAATTGTGAAATAATTTATAAATAATTATGTTGCATTGTTTATTATTATTATTAGTTTAATAAAATATTTAAAAATGATCGTTGGAAATTCACTTTTTGAAGTGAAATATGACGAAAAAAAGGAGTCTTTTTTTACCTGTATAAAAAATTAGTTTCGCAGTAAAGGGAGGATAAGAAAAGGGGATGAAATGATTAAGAGCGCGAATCCTACGGTGTATGAAGCGAAGAGCGGATTATCCCCGAGGCTTCTTGATGAGACAAGCCCCTATTCAATTTTTCAAATCGGCCTCCACCCACGTCCTATCCAATGAGTCGTTCATGTTTTCAAGATCACTGGATAACGTCATCCGCCCTCTAATCCGAGTCACGATTCAATAAGGCATACCCAAATTGGAAGGAAAGCCGGAAGGGCACGTCTCCGAATTACCTTCACATTAAACTCATCATTTTTCTTAAATATTTATTATATTAACGATATCTCTATTTACACAATTATTTATCTACCGTTTCGTTTAGGTTTGTTTGAGTAAAAATCATTTTTTTATTGGAAAAAATGATTTTATGTAATGTTATTGTATTTTAATTATTATAAACAAACAATGTATGAAAGGTGTTTTAATTATGGAATTTTTATTGATTATCATTTTATTTAATTAATTCAAGTTTTTGTTTTTTCCAAAGTTTTCATTTTTTCAAAAATTTCGTTTTTCCAAAGTTTTTATTTTTTCAAAAATTTCGTTTTTTTTAGTCCGTGATTTTTTATTACGACTCTAGGGTTAAATTACTTTAATTTAGGTCTAGATTGGTAATTATCAAGCGGAATACGAGCAATTTTGAATCAACCTGTACACAGTGTTTTAGCCCGAGATGGCGCACGGTTGGATTTTTGCGAGAGTGATTCGTCGGCTTGGAAAGGATGGTGGGTAGTGAGCTACAACCCCCCGCGATGAATTACCGTTGCTCTTAGCCTAGAACGGGTATGGAGGATTTAATGTGGCCTCGCAGCCGGTAGCTATGAAGGCCCTCCCTCCTTTAGTCCCCTTAAAGCTGTGCGACTTCCGTCCTACCGATTCCCTTTAACCTTCGTAGTCCGGAAATAAAATGTTCGAGAGGTACCTAGGCAATGCGATAACCGGGTAATCAGGACGATCGACGCAAATATATATATGAATATATGTGTACAGGGTTGTTCAAAAGTATTGGCCATCAATTTTCTTTTCGGACTTAAAGTCGAATAACTCAGCGAAAAACATAACATAAATCAATAAACGAGGAGGCGTTTGAAATAGGATGTATTTAGCTTCACTTTTCGTTTTTATTTTTATTTTTACGATTTTTTTTGTAGGAGTTACAGCATTTTGAAAATATCTTCAAAATTTTCTTTCGATTTTTGTTTATTGGGCAATTTATATTATTAATTATAATTAATTAAATAAGGTATTTGCGGTTTAAAATACATTTTGTTTTGCAAAAAATCTTTACGATTTTTTTTACAAAACCAGAGAAATTTTTTAAAATAAAATTCATTTTCGATGAAATAATTTTTTTCATACAAATTAATTAAAATCAAGATTTTTATATGAAAATATACAATCGAATGTATGAAAAAAGTCTGTTACCTAGGCAACGGCTCTTAAGGGTCTTCCACGGGAGGAAGAACATCCCCTTAAAAAGCTCGATGAAATCTGACGTAACGGTCCCTAAGGGCTTTCCGACGGATTTTCACGTGAATCGACTGGCCGGTCATTGGATCGCTGTCAGAAGAGATAGAAGAGTGGAAACGTCGCCGTAAAAAGAAAAAACATTAATCGATATATTAATATAGAGGATGTTTCAAAAGATGACGTTTTCTTCATTTTATTTATTCTTTTTTTTTCGAATTTGACTTTTGGCCCGTGTCGATTTTTACGTATTGGCCTGGGATAATTGAACTCGATATATTAATGTAGAGGGTGTTTCAAAAGATGACGTTTTCTTTATTTTATTTATTCTTTTTTTTTTCGAATTTCACTTTTGACCCTTACCGATTTTTATGTATTGGCCTGGGCCAATTGAACCCCGTCGTGCATCAACGTGAGATGTCGCGATCGAGAAGACGACACGAAGAAATGAGTGTCGGAGCACGTACCGCATGCCGAAAATAAAAACCGTCGATTCCAGCAATATATATATGCCAATAATATACGAAAGTGTGCATTTCTTCCGCTGTTCTGTGCACGACCCAGAAACTCCATGGACCATAAAATTTTCCCGTACCGAAGAAAATCCTCGCTGGTCTTTTCTGTACAGATATCGAGCAAGGAAAAAAAAACACTCGCCATTCTTTTGGGTGACAGCTTCGTCTAGGTATTTACGTGCTCGAGATGAAACGGAAGTAGGGATTGGAATCATAGTCGGACAAGGAGAGGGGGGGTTTAACGATTTCGAGAAAACGACAGAAACGTTCGAACCTTTTGGACTATTTCCAGCATATTTACAGGAAAAACCCAAACAAACCCAAACAAATAAAACTCTCAGGTGAACAGTTCCAGCAAACCCAAACAAATCCAAAAAAATCAAATCAAACCCAAACAAAGGAGCTTTTAAGTTCAACGGTTCCACCTAACCCAAACAAACAAAAATAAATTCAAGCAAACCCAAACAAACAAGCTTCTCGTGTCAACGGTTCCAGCTCACCCAAACCAACCCAACCAATTCGAAATTGGAGTAAAAAATGGCGCCCCTTAAAGTTTAACGTTTTAAAAAAATGCTTCATAAGTTGGATCCTGATTTTCAAAAAATCCTATGATGCAAAAGGCTTTGTAAATTACATTTTGACAATATTTTCAAATTTTGTGTTTCGTACGAAACAGCTGTATACAATCGTGAGAAATATAGAGTAAACCATCGAGGGACATTTTAATTGTCGGCCCTCAATAACCTCGCTTCTATTGAACCGATTTTGATCAAAAAATTTGTCAACACACCTGAATAAATGTATTTTCGAATAAAAAAAGATTCAACGAAATCGGACCAACCGTTTCCGAGATAAAAATTCTCAAAGTTGACCTATTTTTTGGTCCTTCACTCGAGTCCGTTCTTTTAATAAATTTTTTTTCCGTTTGACGTAGAGACCTTATTGGAAGGGAAAAAAGAGTGTCATCTCGGCGATGCATCGAGATACGAGGGATCTTTTCTCGTCGTCTAAATATAGCTTAAGGGACCCATCGAGAAATAATTTCCCTCGACGCAACGCTGAGATCCCTGATAGCGTATCGGGACGATTTTTCCCACGTATTTCATTCAGGAAAAAGCTCTTTCCTCTGTTCGGTTTATTTCTCCAGATATGAGTGGGACGATCTTGAGGGTGACGAAGGGCAGGGAGGGGGAGAAAAACCCGTAAGGGACTTTGCGAAATGGCTCCAAGAAAAAGATTCTCAACAATGCAGTGCTTCTGATAATAGTACTCGAGGGAAGAAAAATGATAATCGAGAAGTAGGTTGTCGGCAATCGCTCGATGTTGTTAAATTGAATACTGGAGTGAAAGGGCTTCCCTATAAGGGGAAATGTGAAAACAAAGAAAGGAGGAAAAACGTGAAATAAAATTGTTCCTGGAATTTTAAAAAGAAAAGAATTCTGTTTCGTGATATCGCGAAACTTTATGGTGACGGCTATTTTTTCTTCCTACTGATAAATCAATCGAGTATTTTTTTTTATTTTGCTTTGTTATAAAAAAACACTGGGGCACTTTGTATCTCGAGAAATGAATTAATATTAAATATTAATAAATGAATTTTAAATATTATTTAATTAATATTAAATATTATTTAGTGAATCTTGAATATTATTTAATAAATATTAAACATTAATTTATTAATATTAATTTATTAATCTCAATAACAATAGATATGAACTGATAAGACTTATCAAGACTACATGTTTAATCGTTAATTGAATGTAAATCGTACATAAATTTTCAGTTATTAATTGCTTATTTTATTAATTGAAAAATCATGTTTAATTATTGCTCATTTTTATTTATTTTCGCTGTTAAGGGGATGCATTCGATTAATTATTCATATTATTAATATTTATGAATCGATAATATATATAAAAAAAATACATGCCCAATTATTAATTGAATATCAATGGTGCAACAATTCTTCAATTATCTCCGGAGTAATTGATTTTCAATTAATCAAAAATTGTAATTGAATTGTAATTGAATTGAAAATAATTATGTTGTTCTTTTCTGTTTTAGGCAAGGCTGTGCCGTTCGTCGAGCTGACTGTGGCACACGCTTCGGTCGTTACCATATTGGCGATCAGTTTCGAGCGTTACTACGCCATTTGTGAGCCCCTGAGAGCAGGGTGGGTAATTTTCTTTTTTCCTATGTCCCGGCATTCTCATCGTTCTGTTATTCATTCTTGATTGACGTTAATTGGATGTTTTCACTAGCTCGTAAATTCGGGTTCACATTGATAGGAAAAAACGAAAATTTGTTATCGATTATTATCGAAAAAAACGTGTAAAAATTTGGCTAACGATATCGACACTAAAAAATGATTAAAAAAATGAATATTTTAATTTTTTAGATACGTGTGCACGAAAGCGAGGGCCACTTTTATATGCCTCGCCGCCTGGATCGGGGCTGCAATCTGCACCAGGTGAGACAATCGAAAAATACTGGAAATTCGTTTACCACGAACTAAATCGACTCCAATCACGAGGCTCTCTTCATCAGGCTACTCTTCTTCATCCCCCTCTTTTCCTACATTTTTTGCCTTACTTGGCTTGTTCGATAAAAGCTAAAACAAACTTTTTTTTAATTAACAAGAAATCTTCAAAATTTGTTTTTGACTAACGAAAAATATGAAGAATTTTTTTAATAACTAAAAAATAACAAGACAAACAAAAATAACATTTTTTATTTTTTATTAACGAATTTTCATGTTTTTATTAGTTTTTTTTTAATTAACAAATCAGTATGGAGGATTTTTTTAATTAACCAAAAAATTGTAATACTTTTTTTTTCATCAATAATTTTTTATATCAATAAAGAAAATAGTAAAGATTTTTTTAATTAGAGAAAAGCATATTTTCAAAAATTTTATTTAAAAAAAACATTAATATTTGGTTTTTTCATTAACAAACAATGTTTAATAATTTCTTTTCGTTAATAAAAAATATCTAGGGATGAAATACGTATCGGTGCAATTTTCAAAGCATCATTTTTTTCTCGTATTTCGAGGGGAGAAAAAAAATGTTTTAAAAAATCTGAAATCGAAGAGCCTTTGGCAGTGCCCGAACAATCAATCATCGATAAGGAGTGCGAGGAGCAACTTGATCCCTCACGTATATGGGAGTTTGCATAATTCTATTTTTCTTGATGCGGGACAAGAGATGTGTGGTGCTAGGGAAGATATTTGACGATGACAAAGTGATAGGATTAAGGGGGACAATATATCCTCATAATAATAATAAAAGGTCAATAGAAAAAAAAACTTTCAAAAATCTAAAAAAAAATTTTGAAGTCCAAAATCGGTCTTAAGAAAAAGTACAAAAAAATTAAAAAAATCCGGAAAACCAAAAAATATAAAAATTTTAAAAACACTGAAGATAAAAACGCTTCTAGATAAAATTAAGTTTTCCAATCGGAAGCTAACTTTTATGGAAAAAATAAAAGCAGATTGTCTAATTTTTTAAAAATCGTGCCAATTTTTCAAAAATCGTACCAACTTTTCAAAAATCGTGCCAATTATTCTACAACCCTACCAATTTTTCAAACACCCGACCAATTTTTCAAAAACTGTACCAATTTTTCAAAAACTGTACCAATTTTTCAAAAACCGTATCCTTCCCAAAATTCCAAAAAAAATTGACAAACCAAAAAGTTTGGGTTTTGTTTGTCTTAATTAAAAAAAAAACCCATCTCGTGATTGACAGGACACCCTGTATACGTGATCTCTGTATCTTTTGGCCATAATTCGATCGGTGGTCGATAACACTCCCGGACGGAAAGGGCGATTTATGTGATTGGGAAATTCTCGCGGACACTTAAGTTGGCCCGTCAGTTGGCAATTGGATGATCCGCGTAACTCACCGCGCCGGGACGTTTGATTAATCGGGCACGAGCCAAATTCCTCCACCACCACCCCCCCCCCCCCCCTCACCCTCACCCACGCGCGTATCATCCCGGGAAAACGGATGCGCTCGCGATGCAAACCTGGAGAACGGAGAATCCGTTTAATTGATTGTCCGATTAGAAAATAAAAGTAACAATAATAATAGAATAAAAATAACAACAATAATATAATAATAATAATAATATAAAAATACCAACAATAATATAATAATAATAATATAAAAAAAATAATAATATAAAAATAACAACAATAATATAATGATAATAATATAATAATAATAATAATAATAATAATGTAAAAATAACAATAATAATAACAACTTCTATAAAAATAATAACTTCTAATAAACCTAATCCAATCTAATCTCTCTCCCTCTCGTTCCCTTTGAACGAAACCTCGCATTAACGGCCTTGCATTTTTAAACGCCGAGAACTCGAAAGTCTAAATAAATTCGCATGTAAAAGCCCAGGTCGATCACCTCTCTGGCTACTCGACTCTGCGAGCTTATACTATCGACGTAGTTTCTTTTGCCATACTCGAGCCGAACTACGTCCACTCGGAATCCCTTATTCTTTCTCAGCTGAAAAAATGTTAATGGTTCTTCAAGTAAAAAGGGTGGTCGAGTGGGAATTTTTTTTTTTATCGTCACAAACCCAAACGCAAACAAACCCAAAGCCAAGCAAGCCTAAATGTAATAATCAATAAAACCTAATAAAACGTAAAACCCAATCCTAAACCCACACAAATCTAAGCCCAAACAAACCCAAACAAATGCAAACCCAAAAAATCTAACCCAAACGCAAGCAAACCCTAATCCAATCAAACCCAAACGCAAGTAAACCCTAACCCAAACAAACCCAAACGCAACGAAAGCGGAATCCAATCCTACCCAAAAGCAAACAAACCCTAACCCAAACGCAAGTAAACCCTAACCCAATCAAACCCAAACGCAAGTAAACCCTAACCCAAACAAACCCAAACGCAATGAAACCGGAATCCAATCAAACCCAAAAGCAAGTAAACCCTAACCCAAACGCAAGTAAACCCTAACCCAACCAAACCCAAACACCAGCAAACCCTGATCCAATCAAACCCAAACGCAAGCAAACCCTAATCCAATCAAACCCAAACGCAAGTAAACTCTAACCCAAACAAACCCAAACGCAACGAAACCCTAATCCAAACAAACCCAAACGCGAGTCAACTCTAACCCAAACAAACCCAAACCCTAATCCAAACAAACCCAAACGCAACAAAACCCTAATCCAAACAAACCCAAACGCAAGTAAACCCTAACCGAATCAAACCCAAACTCAACGAAACCCTAATCCAAACAAACCCAAACGCAACGAAATCCTAATCCAATCAAACTCAAACGCAAGCAAATCCAATAAAACCCAAACGCAAGTAAACCCTAACCGAATTAAACCCAAACTCAACGAAACCCTAATCCAAACAAACCCAAACGCAACGAAATCCTAATCCAATCAAACCCAAACGCAAGCAAATCCAATAAAACCCAAACCCAAACAAATCGAAAACAAGCTCAAACAAACCCAAATCCAATAAAACCCAAACCCAAACAAATCGAAAACAAGCTCAAACAAACCCAAACCAAATAAAACCCAAACCCAAACAAATGGAAAACAAACCCAAACCAGATAAAACCCAAACCCAAACAAACCGAAAACAAGCCCAAACGTAAAAACCAATAAAACTCTATCAATCGATCCGTATCTCTTTCCGTTCGAGGCCCCAGGTAACAAAGGAAAAGTCCGTAAGGTTGATACGCGCAGGAATAAAGGCCACGTAACAAATTCAGCGGGTATTTGTCACGCGACGTTTTCGTCGCTTCGTGCTGGAATTTATAAACGTTTTCCAACAGTTTGCCGCTCCGAGGGCGCCCTTTGTAAGTAAGGAGTGAAGAGAAACCACCAGTTGGGACTTTCAGAAGAGTCTACCTTACTCACAGCCCCATATATATTTCTACGTCCCATAGAAACGTCTCGTATAGTCAGAGACACTTGACGAAGACGAGTTACGAGCGAGTCACGGATCTCAATAGGTTCGCGTTCCCTATTGCCCGAGAACCGAACCGATCCAAAGCGGACCTTTCAATAAGACAAATAGACAACCGCTCTACCGGGGCTAATGTTAAACGAAACGATAAATTTCGTGAGAGTTCGAGCTTCCGGAGCAGATACGAATAGACTGTACATCCATATACACGATTCTGCTTTTTCAAGCTAAAAAACGATTTTCGAAATATATTCGACTTACGATACCAATTAAATATAAAAAAAAATTAAAAAACTGTAATTTATTTATTATATTTATTTTCAGTAAAATTTATTTTAATTTATATTAATTAATTTTAATTAATTTTAATTTATTTTAATTTATTAAAATTTATTTTAATAAATTTTATTAAAATTTGTTTTAAGTAAGTAATTTGTTTATTATTTCTATTTTCAGTGAAATTTATTTAAAAAAATTTTATAATAATAAATTCCATTGAAAATAAAAATAATAAACGAATTTGAATAAATAAAAAAAATTATTGATAGTTTTGAAAAAAAAGGGTCGCGCGATATTCTCTTATCCGGTAATCGCAGAGCCGAAGTAACACAGTTACGAACCTTCAAAGGGACGATGACTCGTAACGTTCAATTTCTTATCGCCCTCAGGGCAATCCTCGTCAGCACAGATTTCCACAAAGGGTCGCCCTCGCGAGTCCCCGGCGCCCGGAAATTCCGTGTGTACGATATGATTGATACTCCAGTTGGAATGGAGGGGTTTGACATTATTTTAGATTTTTTAAATTTTATATCAAAATTTTTTTACAATAAAAATGTATTTGGTAAATTTCGAAAAAAACCTCTTTTTGCCAATTTTTTTTGTAAACAAATTTGGTTAAGAATTTCATTGAATCGAATCGAATTTTTAAATTTTACATTCGAATTTAAAAATAAATAAAAAAGTGTTATAAATTCAGAAAACATTATAAAATTAAATAAAATTAGTTCGGAAGTTCATCGAATCGAATAAAAAAAGAATAAAAATAAAATATAAATAAATAAAATGAAAAAAATAAATAAATGAAAAAATTATTACAAATGTAGAAAAAAATCCCTTTTTTTTTGGAGATCGGGAAACGATCGATCCGAAAAATAGGTTTTCCCAGTTCGTGAATACAGAGAAAGTTGGATGAATTATCGACGATTCCATTTATCGTTGCCGCATATTTCATCGAATTACGAGTACAATCGTGAATCGTATTGACTTGCGTGCTTTATATTTTCGTATGAAGTGATTTCGTTCGATTTGTATTCCGGGTGTGCGCCAACTCGGCTCGAGTCTACGCTTATTTTCCAGCGAGAGATTACTACAGCTGAATTTCTCGAGGGCGCCTCCGACTCCACGAGCTTTCCTACAATTTATGTACGAACTGCCTCCCATTGTACAAGTCAGATGTTTCGGTTACGCTAAGCCGGTACGAGCCAACATTTCCGGACCATTTTGCGTTTTGAAACATATTATTTTTATTATTATTTTTATTATTATTTTTATTATTATTTTTATTATTATTTTAATGATTATTTTTATTATTTTTTTTATTATTATTCATTATTATCGAATCTTACTTTTTAATTGTTTCAGTAAGAATTTCTGCCAAGTAAATAAAAAGTTATAATTATGAAATGTTCATTTTTAAAAATGAGTATTTTTTCATTCTTATTTTTTCATCAATAATAATCATTTTTTATCAGGAAATTGAGAACGTTTTTTTGAAGTAAAATAAACAAATGAGGATATGTAAATTCTTATTTTTTTGTCAGTGAAAATATTTCTTTATCAGAAAACCGAGAAGGTTTTTTAAAAATAAAGATTAAAAAAAACGAGGATTTATAAATTCTTATTTTTCCGTTGATAAGAATAATTCTTTATCAAGAAATCGAGAACGTACTTTTTAAAATAAAATTTAAAAAAATGAGTATTTATAAATTCTTATTTTTTCGTTGATAAAAATAATTCTTTATCTCAAAATCGAGAATATTTTTTTTTGAACTAAAATAAAAAACGTATTTTTATAAAGTTAGTGTTTACGAGTGGGCGTACGTTTTTGAGGGTTTAAAAAGTTCTTTTAGAGGATAGTCATTACTGGAGTAACGAGGATGTCCTCGAGAAATTTTCTTCCTCCAATCCGGTTGAGGTCGTCCAGTATCTCACAATTTTCTTGGAGCCATACTCGGAAAGAGCTCTCACTGAAATTCCATTCGACACACGTACACAGGATACACCGACAATTTGCAAGAGACAAAAGTTGCCCTCGTCCTTTTTTCCAGGGCTGGAACGGTCCTCCATATTTTCCAGATCTCTCATATACGAGCCGGTATACTTCACTCGAGTTTTCGTATACAATAAGACTCGGAAGTTTCCCGTCACTTTTCCTATTTCCCGTCGCGACGTTGAAACTTCGATATCTCGGCCAAAAAATGGCACAATTGTCCACGAGAGTTTCCTTCGACTTTAAGGGCCAAAAGAAAAATAATAAAAAATATCTGTCGAGGATGAGAAGTTGTTTCTTTCTTTTTATCCTCGCCAGAGATAATTATGACAATTTCAAACTTTATTATAGCTTTATTAATGCCAAAATATTGATAATTATAGACAAAATATTAACTAATTAACAAATTAGTTAATATTATAAATATTATAATATTTATATTATTAACTAATTATTATATTATTATATTATTATATTATTATATTATTATTATTAATTATATAATTAACAAACAAAATATGGACTAATTAACTAGTTAAATAATTAACTAATTAATTAATTAATTAACAATATATTGTATAATTGATCAATTATACAAAGGCGTAAAAATTAAGAATAAAATAACAACTTTTGTTACTTAATTAACAATAAAAGATAATATTGAAAGTAATGGAAAAAGAATATAATAAACCATCAAACATTATTAAAAAATAATAATGCAAAAGTGCTTAACCCAAACGAACCCGAACATAATTAAACAATAATAATGGAAAAGTGTTCAATCCAAACAAACCCAAACATAATTAAACAATAAACAAACAAAAAACGACAAAAAAAATTCGAATAAAATTTAAAAAAAAAAAAAGAAAAAGGTGTAGATCAACTAAATAAATCAAAACTATACAAATGAAGGAAAAAGAGAGTTAGAGAGAGGGAGAGTGAGAGAACCGGAAGTACGAAACGGAAGATGGGAGGGCTGCCGTGAGTTCGAGCGGAATTCCATTTCAAGTGGAATTTCCTTTAGTGGCCCCCACTGGGTGCGTGAATTAGTTTCGTGCGCGGAATTTCCATGCATGCACTATTTATTCGACCGCTGGATTAACTAACAAGAAAAAACAACAGAACAAAAATTAAGCATTGGTATTATTATTATTTTGATTATTGTTAAATAAATAATAATTGTTATTAATAATAATTGATTATCATAATTATTAATAATAATTATGATAATTATTAATCATAATTATTAATAATAATTATGATAATTATTAATCATAATTATTAATAATAATTATGATAATTATTAAACATAATTATCATAATTGTTAATAATAATTTATTATAATTGTTATTTATAATAATGTATTATGATTGTTAATAATAACGAATGTTCATTAAGAGTACAAATTAGGAGTACAGTTATAATTGAAATTCGTCTTTCACAGCCCAAACGATCGAGACATCTCGAAACGTCGTTTCGATTTCACCCCCATGATTTCTTATCACCCCTAGTCCTTCAGGATACGTCGTATCGTCGTGTCCACCCCCGCGTTATCATTTATCGTTGAAACGATTGGATTCTGGCGGAAATTGCTTTCGACCTTGATTCCCAGTGTCTGGTTCGAAGGGTGAAAATTGAAACAAGGGTGAAACTACCCCTAAGGTGACAAAGTTCGCGACCTCTCTTCCACGACAAGACCGACGAAGAAAGTCGAAAAGAAAAAATTAAAGTTTCTTATTTTTTTATTTTATCTTATTTCTTATTTTTTAGATTTTTCTTATTTTTTAATTTTTTCTTATTTTTTAATTTTTAATTTTTTTTTTATAATTTTTTTCTTTTTTCTTATATTTTTCTTTTTTTTTTTCTTTTCTTTTTCTTCTCGTAGATGAGACGTGCAACGCCTCGCGGTATCTTTTTATTGCTCCCCCTCGTGCATTTGGCTATCTCCCTGCTGACCCCGATTCCCAAGTACCCTAACTTTCCAGCCTTGATGTACCTATCCCCGTACTTTTGAGCACTCCTTCCGATAAATCGTCCAACGAAAATCATCCAAATATACGGTTCAAAGCACTCGTTCTGCCCCCCCCCTTCCCCCATCGTCCCCTCTCTTACCCTCTTAACAGGCCATAAACAAAATAAACAATTTCCATTCGAATAAAATCAATGAAAAAACAAAGAGATTATTATGATTTTTTATTATTGTTAATTCAGTAGTATTTCATTAATAAGAATTTTCATTATTATTCATTTTAATTAATATTGCTAAATTTTTATGTTATTGGTTGTATTTAAATTTGATGTGAATACATTTTTGAAAAAGTAATATATTTTCAAACTAGGTAATAATAATGAATATATTGTTTTTTATTTTTACTTAACTCAAGAATATTCTTTTTTTTCGTATCCTCTTGATAAATTTTATAAATGAAATAAATAATTAATTACGAGTAGAGCGAATAAAAGATACTTTATTTCAATAATTTATTTTTCGTATGAATAATAAATAGAATTTTAATTTAAATACAATGAATGGAAAAAATATTTCAATTTTAACATTAATTTTTTACGTATTTTTTACTTAAATAAAAAATACTGTTTTTCGATCGTTTAATTTTTTTCCTACTTTCTATTTATTTATTTATTTTTTTAACTTGATTTACCACAGAAGTAACGTTTTATTATCGTTTTTTTTTAAATAATTAACGAAACAATTGCGTAATTAAATTAGAAAAAGGGTTAAAAAATTCGGCAATAATTTTCCCATGTAAAAATTCGTATTTAAAAAATCGTGGATATCTTGAATCGCGAAATCGTGGGTCATTCGCTCTATTTCGAGAAACATTGAACGGAGAGGGTTAAAAAAAAAGTACTTTCGCGTATGGAGAGTAAAAACCGAGGCCGAAGGTTTTTTTCATCATAAAAAGTGACGGGTGGTCAAAAGTGACCAACGATCGCCCACGCTCCCCTCTTTCCACGTTACCGTGATTCACATTTGTATATTCCTTCGAGCAACGAACTTCCGATTTTTCGAGGATTTTTGCGATTATTTTTTTTCTTTTTGTATTTCCTTGACGGGAGATTGAAGATTGATCTTTTACGAGGCCCTTAAAGTCAACCGGATGCGCCGTTTCCGATACACGCGAACTCGAATTAGACCGAAGTGGGCCTCGGTCTCGTTTAACCAGCGAGTCAAATGACAACCTCGAAAAATCCACTTGGCTCCTCCTGCTCGATGTTTGTAATTGTTGCCAAAAAAGCAATAATAAAAAAAAAGATTTTTTTAATTAACCCAAACAAACCCAATCCGACCAGCCAAAAATGCAACGATCTAAAAAAAACACATTGTTCAATGAACCTAAACAAAGCCAAATTGACGAGCCAAAAATCCAACGATCCAAACAAAAAACCAATTTTTCAATGAACCTAAACAAACCCAAACTGACGAACCAAAAATCCAACAATCCAAACAAAAAACAAGTTTCCAATGCACCCAAACAAACCTAAACTGACGAGACAAAAATCCAAGAATAAAAAAAAAAACACAAAATTAATTTGAAAAATTCAATTATTTGATTTTGAAGAATTGAATTTGAAAAAAGCAATTCTGTGATTTTTAAGAATTGAATTTGAAAAAAGTAGTTCTTTGATTTTTAAGAATTGAATTTGAAAAAAGTAATTCTTTGATTTTTGAGAATTGAATTTGAAAAAAGTAATTCTTTGATTTTTAAGAATTGAATTTGAAAAAAGTAATTCTTTGATTTAGAAGAATTGAATTTGAAAAATGCAATTCTTTGATTTTGAAGAATTGAATTTGAAAAAAGCAATTCTTTGATTTTGAAGAATTGAAATTGAAAATGCAATTCTTTGATTTTTAATAATTGAATTGGAAAAAGCAATTATTTGATTTTTAATAATTGAATTTGAAAATGCAATTCTTTAATTGTGTAGAATCAAATTTGAAAAAAGCAATTCTTCGATTTTGAAGAACTGAATTTAAAAAAAGCAATTATTTGAATTTTAAGAATTGAATTTGAAAAAAGCAATTCTTTGATTTTGAAGAATTAAATTTGAAAAAAGCAATTCTTGGAATAAGAAATATGCAATTTTTCAAATTTGGAATCCAAAAAATTGGCCTACGAGCCCAAAATGCAAAAAAAAAAGCAAAAAATGGCATGAATCATCGAAGAACGCAAAAGTGGAAGGCACGAGGAAGTCCATACTCGAAAGTGCCCGTAGCAGTCTCGTCCGACTGGGCCCGATACGGATAAAGAAGTTAGCCGTATTAGCCTCACCACATAGGGGAGGCATTACGGAGATCCGATCTGCAAGTGTTCTCGAGGATGTTCTCTCCGTGTTCCCGTCGTGAGCGGAATAACCCGCGACAAGAGATCGCCCGACGGAGATTCCGAGCTTTTGAGAAAATAACACGTCGCGCTCCTCGGCTATTGAATTTTTCATTCACGTGTGTATACGACGGGACATTTAATCCGCGGAACCGGAGATACGTGTCGAATATCCGCTCCCTTGGCCCGTCGCCCACTTTTCCTTATATCGATCTTTTATTTTCCTAAATTCAATTCCCTTTTTCCTTGCTTTTATACTTAATTGAATCTAACTTTTTTTTTGCATTAAAATTGTATTTAAAAAATATTTTTTAATTTCCGTTTCATTCGTTTTTTTCCCCTCAAAATAATCGTATATTTAATATTTATTTATTTTCGTTTCAGATCGATTCTCAATTTTTTTTATTCCTGTTTATTTTTGTTTTTCTTCATTTTTGTGACCGATTTTTTTTTTATGATTTCTTCATTAAAAAATTTTTTCTCATTTATATCTATACTTATTTTTTTTCAATTTTTTTATTCTTTTAATTTCAATTTTTTTAATGACTGTGTGTTTATTATTTCCTTAGCTTTAAAATTTCTTTTCTTTTCTAATTGCTGTTTCTCTCAATTTGTCTACCTTTTTTAATCTCTGTTTATTTTTGTCATCAATAGAATCGCTCGGTTTTCCAACTTTTGTTTCTCCTCCCCCCCCCCCCCACTCTCCTTCGCCCTCAGTCCCATTTGGAAAGAACAACAAATTGGAACCCGTCTATTATTACGAAGGAAATGAGAGCGGACAGAGAAGAAATTAAAAAAAATAAAATAAAACAATAAAAAAGAAGTGAATTTCTCGTTTGCCTGGAAACGTCGTCAGGTTTCCCCCGGGTGCACGAATCCTCGATTCTGACCGAGTTACTTTCGTGTGTTCATACGTATATTTGGTTTTTTGGTTATTTATTTTTTCGTTTTTTAATTTTTGGTTATTAATTTTTTTGTTTTTTTTATTTATGGTTATTTATTTTTTTGTTTTTCGATTTTTGGTTATTTATTTTTTGGATCTTTAATTTTTGGTTATTTATTTTTTGTTTTCTGATTTTTGATTATTTATTTTTTGGATTTTTAATTTTTGGTTATTTATTTTTTGGATTTTTAATTTTTGGTTATTTATTTTTTGGATTTTTAATTTTTTGTTTTTTTTATTCGTTATGAGAAAAAAAGAGGGCGAGAGAAAAAGAACCTTAGCTCGGTGGTAAAATTCGTTCAGTGGCAAGGACGAGGAAAGATCTTGGCGGGATTGTCACGGGAAAAGACGATTCGAGGGCCCCGTTGCACTCTGATCGTCCGGGTGGAAAAACGCAGCCCTGTATTTCCTCGGTTGATTAAATGGAACGTCTGCGGCGAGCAGACCTCTTCCGGTCTTTCAACCCTTCCTTTTCATCCCCTTGCGATCTTTCGGTCTGCCCAACACTCTTTTTCCTCTTTCCACCTCTTTTTTTCGCTTATCGAAACGATCGAAGGGTCGCGATGAATACTCGAGTGGCGAGCCAAGCTTTGCCTTCCAATTTTTCTCATTTCTGATTTTCCCCGATTATTCTTTGTTCCTGGGCATTGAAAACGGAGAAAATCAATTTTATCGATATTATTGTCAATTTATTCAAGTAATGTTCTTCATCAATTATTTTTGTGGAATTTATTTGACGTTTTATATTTATTTATTTTTTACATTTTTGTTTGACGATTTTTAAATCGACATTTGAAAATTTAAGTGAAAAGAAACAAAATAAAAATTTGTATTTGTTTTATTTGTTTTTTTTCAACATTTTTTTTTGTACGTATTTTATCGGTTTTTATACATAAATTGTATTGTGAATTATTATTATTTTTTATTATTCATATTTTTATTTATTATTTGTATTTTCAACTATTATTTTTATTTGTATTTATTATTAAACACTTTCGAATTTGTTTGAATTGGAAAAAAATATAATCAGGACATGCGAAGACTAAAAAAAAATTAACGAATTATTTTTACACGAATAAATATTTTTTGTAACAAAAATGTATGCACGGTTTTTCCATTGTGAAACAGGAAACCCGGAAGTCCCCAAAGAGGAAGTACAGAGCGTGAGCTTTGGATTAAATGAATTTTATTTTTTGTTTGTTTCATCAGACTTCACAGAGTCTAATAGTTCGTAAATGGTATAGTGTGGGTGTTGGAATTCATGACGAACGAAAGCTTCGGAATGTCAGCAATGCTGCAGGCGCCATCGCGACGAATGCAATTTTTTTTCACAATGTTTGTTTTTTTTAATTTTTATTTAACACCTTTTGCAGAGTTGCAGTATCGCGAGGATCGAGATTGATTGAAAAAACAAAGCGTACGTTTTCTATTATCTCGAAACGCGAAGGCGTATCGAAAAAAAAAATTATCTACAGAAAAGAAACAACGGGTGGAAAAATAGTTAATTATCATTGCTAAACATTATTATTATTTTATATATATTTTACGTATAATTATTTTGAAAGTTATAATTTTTGTTGCTTCCTCTGAATCTTCATTTTTATCCCACTAAACTTTTTTTTATACATTATTTCTTAACTTATTTATACGTTTAATGTTATTGTGATTTCAATTACTATTTTTCCATTCAAAAAACTATTATTAATATTATTATTATTATTATTATGTTATAAATTGAACATATTTGACTAAAAAGTTATTCACATAATTATGAATAAATTTTTGGCCAAATTTGTTTAATTTATTACATTTTCATTCAAAAAATTGAACGAAGGATAAAAAAATTTCACTTTCGCTTTCAATAAAAAATTCAAATTGATCTTGAAATAAAAATTAAAAAAAACACACAAAATTGGCGCAAGAAATTTGCAAATTTATTTAACCAAATTTATATTCGTTGATTTAAAAAAAAATGAAAGTGTATTTTCAAAAAATCGAATACGATTTCCTATCTTTGGAAAATTTACTCGAATTAATTGAAATTGCTGTAATTGACCAAATTGTTTGTGTAAATTAATTCAAATTCACTCATCATTATTGTCAACTATTCTTTATATTTTATTAATGATCTTTTTATTATCCTTTTTGATTATTTTATAGATTTTAACGTATAATTAATTATGTTGTGTTTCGACATACAATTAATTATCTTTATTATAAATCGTCAATTAATTTCGTGAAATTTACGATTAGAAACTATGTTTTTCATGGACGATTTATTTTTCATATTCTTCGGTAAACTAATGGCCCTGGGGAAGGGGGGGGGGGGTTGAAGACGAGCTCAAGCGATTGGAATTCAAGTTTTCTTTTTCTCAACGAGCTTGTTAAAAGCGAAGCAGAGCCATGTTTTCTGGTCGTATCGTATAATGATCGACGGAAATCCGAAGCAAATTCCATTAATGTCTAGGTACGCGTATACCAGCTCGTTACAATTTAAATATTGAACCAACCCTATCCGCCCACGCTCCCTTCCTGTATTACATTTCCAACAATTCATTATTTTCTCACGGACTTTTTGATATTTCAAACCAATCAGATTTTGTCAACAGGATAGGATTTTTTACGAAAAAAAAAATACAGTTTCCAGGAATATGAGGAATATGAAAAATTATTGCACGGTGAACGACGAAATAAAAACGGTCGCAGAATTTTATTTGAAAATATTTGATTAAATTCGATAAACTGGGTTTGAAAAAATGAATTGAAATTGGAAAATGCAATTTTTTATTTTGAAGAATTGAATTTGAAAAATGCTATTTTTTTGAATTTGATTAAGTGAACTTGAAAAATAAATTCTTTTGATTAAAAAAAAACCAGTTCAAGAAATGCAGTTCTTAAAATAAAAAAAATTCAATTTTCTTCTTTTAAATTCAAAAAATTGATAAATGAATTTATTTGAATCTGAAAAATACATTTCTTTGAATTCAAAGAATTCAATTTCGGAAATAAACTCCTTTGGATATAAAAAATAGTTTTTGAGTAAAACATATCTTTAAATTTGAAAAATTGAATTTAAAAAACACATTCTTTTGAATTTGAAAAATAGTTTCTATAAAAAAAATAATAATTTGGCTCCAACCACTTGCGTTGGAAAAATAAAAGCCTTTGAATTAAAAAAAATCAAATTATTTGAATCCAAAAGATATAAATAAATTTCAACAATTGAAATTTTTGATTTCACACATCTTTCGTTTCCGTGTCTTCCGAAGATGGAATCTTGAGTTCAAAACGTAGCAAATGATAATGGTCGGTAATCAACCCAAACCCAAACAAATACCCATAAGGATAATCGTAAGATTCTCGAAGGTTGGACTTTTCAATATCGGGTAAAAAAATCATTAATTCTTGTGTATACTGAAAGATACAATGAATCAAAGTAAGTAGGGTGACGGTGGTCCCGGAGGTGATAAAGGAAGCGACCAAGTGTGCGTCCCTCGGCCGATATAAAAAGACCCATGAAATTGCGGTACGATAAATTCTCGTGGAATCGCCAAATCGAGCCAATAATAATGTAAGACGATTTAGGTCCTCTTTTTCTATTATCATCCCGAAAAAGCAAAAAAAAAAAATGGTTTCTCGATAAATATGAAGGGTGATGGGTTTGACCCTTACAGCTGACTTTGCGACGTCCCGATAAATTGTACTCTCTTGACTCATGAAGTATAACCACAACGCGATGAATGCTTTTTTTTTCCTTCCATGGGAATTGATAAAAAATCATTTTTCGAAGGGCTCGAAAGGGCACGAAGGGCACTGAAGGGCATGGAAGTGTACGAGGATTAGGGCGAGACGTTTTATACGTGCAACGAGTTTGTTTGGGCCAAAAATAATTTTTCGAAGGGCTAGAAAGGGCTCGAAAGGGCACGAAGGGCACTGAAGGGCTCGAAAGGGCACGAAGGGCACTGAAGGGCATTAAAGTGTACAAGGATTCGGACGTGACGTTTTACACGTGCGAAGAGTTTGTTTGGGTTTGTTTGGGCCAAAAATAATTTTTCGAAGGGCTCGAAGGGCACGAAGGGCATGAAAGTGTACGAGGTTTTGGGCGAGACGTTTTACACGTGCAAAGAGTTTTTTTGGGTAAAAAATAATTTTTCGAAGGGCTCGAAGGGCTCGAAGGGCACGAAGGGCATGAAAGTATACAAGGATTCGGACGAGACGTTTTACACCTGCGTAGAGTTTTTTTGGGTTTGTTTGGGCCAAAAATAATTTTTCGAAGGGCTCGAAAGGGCACGAAGGGCACGAAGGGCACTTAAGGTCATGAAAGTGTACGAGGATTCGAGCGAGACGTTTTACACGTGAAAAGAGTTGACAACAATGCCCTAGTGATCCATCATTGGAGGCAGTTTCACCGAAAGTATGAAAAAGGGATAAGGGATCCCTCGACGATCATAAACATATTTATAGGGTGTCCGACGTAAGAATGTCATCCGTGAAATGGAAGCTTGGGGGTAAAATTCTATTAGTGTTGGTAAGAGTGAAAATCGAAATAATTATTATATTTATAGTGTCTTATCGCAAGTCTATTTCGATGTATTTTTATAGCTTGAAAACAAATCCATTATTTAATTCGCTTTGATCTCTCCATTTCTAGAGAAAAATAGCAAAAAAATATTGTAGAAAGGTTTTTTTTCCATTTTAATAGTCTAATTTTGTACTTTCGCCAAAAACTCGGACATATTCGTAATCAGCGGAAAATTTACGACGAAATAGACCCTTTTAATATTTTTGAAACCTGAAAAAAAATTTTTCGCCTTCCTCGGCCACTTTTCCGGAATCTCAAAAATCACGAAATTTCAAAAGCTCGTAGGGTGAGCTTCTTATTAGCGACGGAGATTTATTTGGTGTGTTTGGAAAAGGTTTTTGCCTGACTTAAATAATGGCGTTGGATTCGTATCGATAT